>VZUA01042055.1:1481-11518 GCA_013401035.1 Horornis vulcanius
TTTGGGACTAGGATTGGCATTCTTGCAACTTCAAGTTTTTCCACAAGTTTAGCAGATTTTGGATATTTGTGCGTTTCAACATTTTTTTAAATGTGCTGCACTGAGTAATTCTTATTATAAACAGCTGTAAACAAAGAAGAGAACCTAAATACAGTCGCCAAGCATAAATCTAATTGTATATGTGGGTCATCTGCTTCTACTTCAAACTTTCAAAAAAGACTTTTTTTTTTTGTTTACTTTGATGTTCACAGAGTGCTTTTCATGACAATTCATTACTTGTTTAATTGCCTTAGAGAATGCTGTTTCTTCTGAGNTTTCTTCTGAGTCTGTCCATCTTTCTCATGTGCACACCGTGTTCATGTGGGGTATGTCTCTGAAAGCTAGATAAATCAGAAAAGCACAGAACCTGATGAAACAAATAAAAGGGGAGAACAAATCCCAATACATCTGGACTGTGCATGTTCTTCCATTACATGTAGAATATTGGGTGTTTGCATATTACTCCTGCCTTAAAACAGGTTAGGAGCTGGCCTACTCCCTGGCTCCGGTTACAGTTCTGTTCTTCAGCAGACAGGACTACATTTCTGCATGATTGTGCATTANATTCACTGTTGTCAGTGTCCTGTTTCAGGGATGACCTGTAAAAGTTTGCATTGAATTTTTTGTTGTCAAAGCAGATTTTACATGGAGCTGTAACCTTCCCCAAATCAGCACTGGAGTGTCAATAGATGTAACTGTGAAGAGCAGCTGTGCTTTTGGAAGCCTCAGCGTGCCTGCTGAGGGCATTTCTCTTCACTGGTCTGTGTAAAAAACAGCCAAACACGTGCAACAAAGCTCATTGGAAGACTGAGGTTCAGCCTGGCCTCCTTCCCCCTTAAGGGCTTTGTGGTTTTAAGCAAAACCAACACAAGAGCAATGTCTTTTGAAGCTGCCTTGCTTGTTCACGTCCCTCACATCAAACAGAAGCATATCTGAAACAGATGAATACAGAGGAAAACCAAAAGTGCTCTCTCCCTTGCTTTCAAGCTACTGTATTTAGGAGGGAGAATTTGTAACAACAAATAGAAAGCAGACTTGCTTCAGATATTGGTTGATGGCTCTTAGGGATAAAGAAGGCAGCAAGAACAAGAAAACCAGGGCTTCCTGTAGGTAACTGTTTTGAGGAAGATACACACAAAGGCGCTTAGACAAAAGGCAAAGAACCATGCCAAAGTAAAGAAACTTGAAAGACACTAAACGTTCAAAAGCTGATTGATGATGTCTCTTAGAAATTAACATGCTCACAGGAGCAAAACCTGGATCTCTGTGGAGCTGCTGTCGTTAAAATTGACTCTTCATGAAAAGGAAAGAACAAATAGACAAGAAAGCCAAAGGAGAAGAATAGGATTAATATATACAGAGTAGAAGAGGGGGCAGCAGACTGTTCGAGGTGGTTAATTATCAACCCTAAATGTTTTGTTTGTTCCAGGACCTGACACAGCTCTTGCTAGTCTTAGCAGAACTTAGATACTGGGATGGGATCTGATGTATTGTGGCAGTTCCTACATTACTAAAGGTTAGAGGAGATTATTAGAGAGAAAATGGGCTTAGTTGAAAGATGAAGAAGTCTTAAATACTTCAAGTATCAGTTAGGATAAACATGCATTTAAAATCTTTTCCAAACTTTCTGAAAATCTGGTCTGAAAAATTGCCTTAAAATGGCACAGATTGGTAAAAGAATTGTTGATTTTGTTCACAAAAATAGAAATGAATGTAGCCTACTAGAAAGAATTGAAATAGTTGTTTCTCTGTTAGTTGTGGAACTGCAAATCTTTGATGTCTGGATAAGCCATAGAATAATTGATTAAATACATTGGTATTCCAAAATCCATTCCAAAGGCGTTGAATTGATTCAGAGCAACAAATCAGTCAGTATTAGGTTTGAAGTGACTGTGACCATAAGTTCAAACAATTTCTTGGTAGTGTCCTGTAAATACTGATGTTTCACAACTGAAATGGGAAGAGCCACTAAACACTGTATTTAGCACAGATGTTTCCTGTTATAACAAATTAGTAAAATTTCAGTGTTCAGTGGGCCTTTAACACCCACCCTCCATCTGTGGTATTCATTTTTAGCATTGTGGAATAGGCCAAAAAAGCAGGCATGTAATTAAAAAGAAACCCCATCAGGGTGTTTTCTCTAGCTCCACTTTCTTTTTTTTTCCTAGCTGTGTTCCTTCATTTGTGTGTAGAAACATTTCATGGGTAGCAACATGGATAAGACGAAGCTAGTTCTCCATCTGGGAATCATGCCTATTGCAGCCAAGTGCACTGCAAACAAGCCCTTGAGCAAATGCTGCATCCATAAGTGCTAATTGAGAAAGGCTGATTACGTCAGTTGGGTAAGAATAATATTCTTTGCCAAATGACCAGTTTGTGCTTGTGGCTTTTAAGTAGCTGTGGTTCACCGAAGTGCTTGAGAAGTGCCTTTAGTTTGAAGAGGAAGCTAAGTGAAGGGCTGGAGGCAAAGCAGTGCTGAGGGACTGGATGAGCACTGTGGGAGTAACAGAGTCAATAACCCAGAGTCGCCACAGATCCTCTCAAATAAAATGATGGTAAAGCTCGTCTTTGAGTAACTTGCTTGGGAGATAAAAGAGAAAAAGGAAGCAAGCATTAAAGTGACTCTGACCAAAACATGCATTGCAAAAACATTCAGAATTTACGGTATATACCAACTTCTCAAGTTTTTTTCATGTATGTTTATTCCGGGTTGAATGTTCCAGAACCTTAACATGGTTACTTGTTGAATAACCTGTGGGACTGAGCACAGTGTCAGACTTGGGAATTTTCAAGTTACTCCTAGGTTTGTGGTGATTGGGCAATAGGTAAGGAGTCTAAAATGTATGTACTAGGAAAAAGAGCAGTGCCATTGCAAGGACCTCATCCATGGGATGCAGACCTTGCTAAGTCCACGCTGCCTGTGGCACATGGACCTGTGCCTCCTTATCTGTGTGTGTTCCTTCACTCTACACTGGGGCATGAAATCAAGGCAGCCACTACTGGTCTGCACTGCCCTCACACCACCCATAGGAAAAGCACAGAGGCAGGCAGCTGCCTTTCCATGGAGATTTAATAGCTCCATGTCCTACTCTGTATTCTTTGCTTTTCTGTGTTCTAATTATAGCTTCAAAATTATTACTAATTTATTTTTATTTTCTGAATTGCATTTGGCATCTTACGCTGAAATTTCCTGCAGAGAATTCAAATTATTGGATAGAAATCTTTCTTGTCATATTCCCCCCCAGATGGTCCAATCTGCTCTGCAGTTTCATGCCTGACAGCTAGTTAATCTGGCAGTGCAGAAACACACATTTAAAAATGCAGGTTCTGGCATCAGCCTCAGGCAAAGCACCTCAACTATGGTCTGTACCCTGAAATTGAGGAATTCAGTCTCTGTTCCCCTTAAAGGTGTCAAGAGTGTGTTTTCCAGATACAAGGTATACTGTAGAAGATAACTCTGAAACCGAGATGTAACTAGGAACGTTCATGTTGTTGCAATACATTAACAGTGTTTTCAAACTTAACACCACTGGCTTAGGGCAATTTCCTAAAGGTGACTGAGAAAAGCAAACGCATTTATGGTAGGTCTGAATTTGTTACTCATGGACTTTCATCTCCTCTAGAAAACAAGAGAAGGAAGTAAAAAATTGAAAAATATTGCACTAAACAAAGCGTATTTTAAATTTGGACAAAGCATTGGATAAATGCTTTATACTCTATAGGTTTATTAAATCAAATTTTGCTCTATCTGGTTAAACTATCTTTGTACAAAATTTATAAATTGTTACTCAATTGCATGTATATATTTCTCCTCATGGACTCTGAGAAGTCTTATTAAAAAATGGAATAAGAAAGCAGAATATATTGTGGAGGGTTTTGTGTTAGTGGCGTATTATATAAATAAACAATTTATTATAAATACAGTAATTTCCCTTTGGTACAGAAAAAAACAACAAATACCCACCTTTGCTCAGGACCATGAATCTTAGCTCAGAAACATATTTAAAAAGCAATTTGTGACTCAAAATTTAGGATTTTTTCCTTCATTTACTACAGGACCATTTTAATCCTCTTAATTTTTTTAGATAAAGTTATTGTGTTTCTGGCAACCACATGTTGTATTAAAAAAATGTGTCTGCTAGGCTGTTCGTTCCAGATTAGAGAAATTACCATGTGAGATTCCACAAAAGTTATTGCACTTTAAATACACTAAAAAGTTTTTATTAATACAAAAGAGATAAAACAGAGTTTTCCATTTGCTCTGAAATGACAGTCTGCAAATGGCAGCAAACAAATTTTGCAAAATGCTACCTCTGTTTTTGCCTGTCCATTCTGTATGGTATTTGTCAAGAGCAAAAATTCATATAAGCCATTTACTCAAACTTTTAGGATGAGTAGTACATTTAATAACACATTTTCCATTCTTTTTTGATGCAGAAATAAGAAATCAAGAAATGAGGATGAGATGATATTTTTATAGGTCATATATAATGTCAATTCTGAAATGGGTGCAGTAGTTTTCCATAATTCTTTTTAGCAAAAGAAAAGACTGCTTAAAAGCTTTTACAACTGTCCCTAGGGATCCCAGTGAGGTGATGATAATTTTTTTTTATGAATTAATTTTAGAAAATTTCACAGTAGCAAAAATAGTGAACATTTAAAGAAATAATGCAACTTTAAGAACAGTTCTGAAATATTTCAACTAGCATAACCTAAAGGCTGGCTTTCAAAGAAGAGCTGTATATTCCTGATTTTAATTGTCTTCTGATTCATCTCCTCTGAAAAGAATCAATTTCAAATGCAAGAGAGGTTCCCTAGGTAGGTTTTACAAAGAATCACTCATTAAGAGGAGCTTTAAGGTAATGCATAAGCATAGATCATAGAACCATAATACAGTCTGGGTTGGAAGGGCCCCTAAAGCCATCTCGTTCCACCCCCTGCCACGGGCAGAGACACGTTCCACCAGACCGGGTTGCTCAGAGCCCCATCCAACCTGGCCTTGAGCACTTCCAGGGATGGGGCAGCCACAGCTTCTCTGGGCAACCTGTGCCAGTGCCCTAACATGCTCATGGCAAAGAATTTCTTCCTAATGTCTGATTTAAATCCTCCCTCTTTCAGTTTGAAGCCATTCCCCATTGTCCTACCACTCCAGGCCCTTGTCCCTGCAAAGTCCCTCTCCAGCTCTTTAGGAGCCTCTTTAGGCACTGGAAGGTGCTGTAAGGTCCCCGTGAAACTTTTTCTTCTCCAGGCTGAACATCCCAGCTCTCCCAGCCTGTCCTCATCAGCAGAGGTGCTCCAGCCCTCTGATCATACTTGGGACCCGCTCCAGCAGGTCCATGTCCTTGTTATGCTGGGAGCCCCAGAGCTGACTGCAGCATTCCAGGTCTCTCACAAGAGCAGAGTAGAGAGGGAGAGTTCCCTCCCTTGACCTGCAGGTCCCACTTCTTTTGGTACAGCCCAGGATATGATTGTCTTTCTGAGCTGCCAGCACACACTGCTGGCTCATGTCCAGCCTCTCATCCACCAACACCCCCAAGTCCTTCTCCCCAGAGGTGCCCTCACTCCATTCTCTGCCCAACCTGTATTTGTGCTGAGGATTGCCCCAGCTCAGGTGCAGGACCTTCCACTTGGCCTTGTGGAACTTTGTGAAGTTCAGGCAGATCAACCTCTCAGGCCTGTCAGGGTCCCTCTGGGTGCCAGTCCTCCCCTCCATTTTTTTCTCTATTTAGACTTAGGCAGGTTGGTCTAAGTCAAAGAACAGATTATTTTTGCTTTAGCTATAGGTTCTTGATATTCTTTTTCCCTTTCTCAAGGCTTTGTTTAATGCATTGTAATACGTGTTCCCTCTGAGAAGAACAAAATGCATAATGAAATTAAATTCTTACTTGGAATTACAAGGAAAGTGTATAATTTTTCAGATTTGATAGCAAGGGTTATCTGGGCTGTATCAATAGCAAATCACTTCAGCTGTAGTCCTTGGAGAGCCATTAGTTCAGCTATGGAGCGTATCACATGTAGCCAGTCTTCATCAGGAATTATGACAGCCCAATGAAGGCAGGTTTTGACATGCCATGTTTTGCTTGTATTATATTTTGAGCCATGTATCCCTGTATTTTGCTAACAGATTGTGAGGGAAGTGATTAGTCTGGATTACATGGTGATGATTTCATTTTATAAAACAAAACAAAAAAGCAAGCAAAAAGGAATTGCTTTTGGCAGAAGATGATCCCATTACTTAGAAGAAAAATTATTTAATGTTAAATTAAATGCTTATAAAAGTGAATACAACGGAATCTGAAAACAAATAATAGATAATAACTAGTTAATAACTCTGAAATAAAGATTTAGACAATATTTTCTCTTCATTTAGTGCTAAAGCCAAGCCGTGTAAGCAATGTTACATTGAACACTTGGCTTCATAGAAATAGCTACTGGTAATGAACTACAGGGCCCAGCTACTACAGATGTGACAATAGCTGGCATTGTATAATCTTGGCAGTATTCTAATGTGTAAAATATCCATGTATACCATAATTTCTGGAAGGAAGTGCTTCCCTGCAAGGCTGCTTATTTTTACTGAGGCCTTTGAATAGGAGTGGTGCTGCTCTGTTAAGGAAGTTGGTTTGGGATTTTGTCCGGGGAAATTGGGTGCATTGAGACTGGTGGGTGCAGAGAAGGAAACCCCCTGAAAGCCTGACTTTTAAAGAGTTGACCCTGTGTCCCAAGGACTGAAGTCAATATGCAGCTAGAGAATTGTGCTGGAATGCCATAGGTGCAGCAGTGCTCCCATGCTCGTTCCTCCTGGGAAGGCAGCTCATGGCACAGCTGGTCCCTGACTGCACCTCAGGACTGCAGAGCTCTGGTCACCTTCTTTCCAAGCAGCAGCAAAATGCTGTTATGATTGTCTTCTGCAACAGCCTGATTTATGAGGAGAAAAACTTTCAGTCCCAGAAGAAAGTAAATAAAATTTCTTAAAAATGTGGGCTGCCAAAAGTGGAACTACTACAATACATATAAGCCATAAATCTTTGAAAAGCACGCGGGCTGCCGTGATCCTTCTGGGGAAAAGGTTTAATTTTTCCTTTTCTTTCCAGACTTGTGCTGTTTTGACTGTTAGAAGCTCAGATCTGTAGGAAATGGAACATTTGAGAAGTGAGAACGTTCTTTTCCCTGGGCAGGCACTCTTGGTCACCTGAAGGAACACTGATCCTCCTCTCCTGGTGATGATAAATCAGGTGGCCTTTAAAAGTGTTCCCAATTAATATTTTTATTTGAGACCTACTAGGGAGTTGTTAGGGTGTGCTTTGTAGATTTTAGTAAAGGCAACATAAACATCACCTCTTTTAACTTCAACTGCTAACTTGAAACCAAAAAGCATCCTTTGAGTACAGTTCTTGGACTTTATTCAGTCAATCTTTGAAGAAAACGAATGTGCCTTTTGTGTAAATCAGGACCAGACTTAAACACATGGGGCAATTTTCTCTCTGCATTTGAAGTTAAAATTTGACATAACAAAGGATATTACAAGAAACTGTGGTGAAGTTTAAAAAGATCAGTACTGAGCTAAAGTTTATTGCCAGTACTGTTCTTTCAGATCAAGGCTATGTGGTCTAGGGTTACTTTAATATTTTGCAGCCTCTTATTCCCTCAGTGCATGTTCTAAGCATGCGTATCACTCACTTTTATAATAAAATAACTTGATAAAACCTTCTGTTTTGTGCCGGTCTCTTGAGGTAAAAAGTCACAGATATGTTAAGTCTCACATTGTTTGTTCCAGCTTCATTATGTTTCATGAAAAATATATATATCTTGGTAATATCTCATAACGTACAGTACTTCCTCAGTAACTGGATTGCTGTAAGGAAGGACATTTTTCACCTGAATAATGAAATTGTATCCTAGTTATTTCTCTGGTTGTCTTTGTAGAAGACACATATAGGAGATAGACAACACTAACTAGTATTGTGCAACATGATGGAAAACTTTGAAAAGGACTTTTGTCTTTAGGAATGGATGAGTGGAATCTTTACAGTGTTCCTGAAAGATGTACTGTGCAGCTTTTTATTCTCTGTGCAGGAAGAGGTGTGTTCTAAATATAATTATGGGTCATAGTGTAAATGCTAGGTTGTGAGAAGTCCATGATTGAAAGTAGACTATCAATTATGTCAGTGGGAGGTTACTGCCAAGATCAAAAGTAGATTATAGGCCTGGCTAGGGCCGCACTCACACAGCTTTGCTGGTGCATCAATGCTGATGTGCTCCCCTAGCAAAGAGCATGGCTCCCCTGTGGATGCAGTGTATTCTGGTTTGCTGTGAGTGAAAGATGCTCCCTGGAAGAGAAATGCTGTCCATATAACTGTCTCTCTGCACTCAGCTTTTCTGATGCAAATAGCCATGTGTTAGTTTTGTCCATGTTCATGTTCAGAGCACTCACAGCTCTGATTCATGATCAGAGAAGCCTGGCCTTCAGCAGATGAACTGCGAGGGGTGAGCCAAGCCCTTGCCCTGTGGCATGCTGAAGAGGTTGAATAATCATAAGATTCTCTGTGTAACGTGGGACAGGGATAGAAACAACCTGGGACAACTGCTTTTAATTCTAGAGCATCCAAATTCCCAGTGAGTCATCAAGTTAAAATTAAAAAAGGCACTTTACTTTCCAATCTTTGTTTTGGTAAGGAAGCAGAAGAAGCAGAAAAATCAACTCCTGGAAGAAACCTAATTTGCTCTAAAACCATTAGATGGAAAGTTCTTGATTTTCCTCATAGATATAAGACAAAAATTTTAGTTTTAAAAATCAAGGCTTTTCAATGTACAAACTGTACTAAAATTACTCAGTTTCTTCACTTTGGCCTTACTAAATCATGGGGTTTATAACTAAGGGATTGCAAAGCATTGAATTTAAAAATATTGAGACATGATGAATGCAGAATCTTTGTTACACAAAGAAGTGGAAAGTATTGATCAAAAAAAAAAATGCTCTGAGGCAAACCAATTAGAGACCCATTGACAGCAAAATGACCTGCTCATCCATCTTTCAAATGAAATATAAAACCTAGGTCCGTGTTCTTTGTGGCCATTTTAAACTCCTGAGCATGAAGTGTGAATGCTGTTAATTTTGGTCTCCTGGCCAAACTCCAAACTGAATAATTATTCTGCTTCTTTCCTAAATTACAGCAGCAGCTTCATTAGGAACAAATGCATTCATAGTTTGCTGACCTAAACTGCTCTTTATATTGCTATGCACTATTAACTGTTGCTGCATTTCCAGCTGAGCCTGGCTGCATTTCCATGATTGAATGACCTCTGGACAAAGCATGTATATCTTTAGTTTGTTTAAAAGGCTGTGGGGCAAAAGATGCTGTATATATAAATGCTATCAAATAATTTTAGGCCCAGAACATGCAGGTGCTGAAGTGTGTTCACTGAACAAGGGGAACTACTGGCATTCAGTGATGAGCTGGGTGAAAGAGACTATTTGGGGACAGAGGGTGTTTGCTTATGGGTTGGAAAGCTTGTGGCTACTGATTATCACAAAAAAGACATTCATTGAGAAGCATTGCAAAATTATAGAACAAAATGGGAAGCAAAGGGAGAGTGGAGATTTACTAAAAACAGAGGCTCAGTGCTTTCTGGATATGTGTTTCTGGATAATGAGGTCAGCTAGCAAGATTCATGTTGGTTTTTTTCCAGAAGTAAAAGCGATTAAATTATTGAGAAGTCCAATAAAATATTCCAGATATTCTATGCATGGTTTCTTAATGCTCTATATTTTGTTCTAATTATGTTGTAACTTCTTTTTAAAAAGTCTACACTGTCTGAGAGGTGAGGGAAACAGTGTAAGATATGAGCAGTAGGTTTTACAGTGTTTATCTTTCTAGTTTGCTGTTTAGCTACAGCATTACCCTTGCTTTCCAGTGATCACTGTTGTACAGCACCTGAATTAGTTGCCTAAAGTGGTTTTAACTACCAATTTAGTAGGAGATTCTCAACTGCACATT
>VZUA01042057.1:0-14762 GCA_013401035.1 Horornis vulcanius
ATGCGTGTGTTGAGCCACACTTGGATGGCTACACTACCACAGAAATAGATGAATATTCATAATTCTACACACTGTGTTGCAACAATATGGACTTTCATATAAAAAAAAAGTCTGCAAACTTTTCCAGTGAATGTGGAAAATATGTCTTTGAGGTCTCCTGATGGCATCCTCAGCTTTACTTCTAGCAAGAGACTGTAACTTGCAGAGCAGCTATTGAAATTCTGCCCTTCTACAAGGAATGGTAGATGATCTTCTGGGTTGTTGCAAAGGGTTACATTTTAGTACACCAGATGGGTGACCATTCCTTGTGAGGCTATGTTAGTTCTGCCATGCTAGTCCAGGCTATCTTTTATTCTTTCTCATTTTGAAAAAGGCAGTAATTGTTTAGTCTTCTCTAATAAAGGATAAAAATAAATAGTTCTTTTAAATGCAGATGTTTTAGATATTCCTGACAATATTTTCCTGATCAAGCAAAAATAAATATATGTCAAGACCTTTCTAGAGAATATGTCATATTTTGAAACACTTACTAAGCCTTGGATAGATATTATGGTGTTTTTTGAATAATATAAATACATGACACTTCATCCACTGAAAAATTGTGCTGGATAAAGATATACCTAAAAACTTCATTTGTTTAGCAGTAATTGTCATCTCTTTTTATACCTCTTTCTAGACCGTAAGCATAACTGAGCAGTTTTACTAAACTAGGAGGAAAACTATTAAAAAACTCCCCATTCTGCACAGACTGTCAGAACAGAGTCTGTCAGGAGAATCACATCATTCACATCACACAGAGACCAAAAACCCTGAGACTGGAATTCATGGCCAGATGGAGCTGGGCAAAGTAGAGCAGTCTAGGCTTTCACGAGGACTGTAAAAATGACCTTTTAAAATCTCAGCTGTGCTGTTATTGCAGTATAAGAAAAAGAGGAGTCTGAGAAAGGCATAGAAAGTCAAAGGATGCTGGACAGGGATTTCAATGAACCCATGCCTCCACAAGGATTTGTATTGGACCTACTCCTCACTTTATGTACCTCTACAAAAACAGAACCTGCTAGCTTCAAGGAGCTTTAAGGACTAAAAAGCATTACCTAGAACTGATGTCTTAGTCTTTTCTCAAAGGGTTTGTCTGGA
This sequence comes from Horornis vulcanius, assembly GCA_013401035.1. Classification (NCBI taxonomy): domain Eukaryota; kingdom Metazoa; phylum Chordata; class Aves; order Passeriformes; family Scotocercidae; genus Horornis; species Horornis vulcanius. The sequence goes on from VZUA01042057.1 coordinate 1,138, forward strand.
ACAATAATGATGAAAATGAGATGATCACCTCATGTATATTTGTCACAATTAAAAAATTATTGAATTACAGGAGACATAAATTTGGTATATTCTAATCAAAACTACAAAGCAGAGAAGGAAGAAAATAATGGTTTATTTTTAGCTATTCCTATTACTAAAATTTGCATTTGAAATTACAGAAGGGGAAGTCAAGAGGTTGTCTTTTTAAGACTTTCCCAGACATGACAATCTATAGCAAATGGATGGATGACTCATGTGCCTTCATATGACACCCATTATTTTATACATAATGTTTGTCCTCCAAGGTGATTTTATTTCTCTTTTTATTAATCCTTATTAATATTAAAGAGAGAATAGTAAAATACTTTCTTTTTTTTTTTTCCTGGAATGCATAAATGCTATAGATAATCATTTCCCCACAATTATCATAAAACAGCAGTGACATTTTCAGCTCTTCAAAATTATGCAAATTATTGAGTGGGTAAGTACAGTAGCTCTTTTCTCTATTAGAGCACTGCTGTTTAAAGTGGTATTACATGTCAAGGAGGGCAAGGTGTGAGTAGTTTGATTAGAATTATCCACCCTCCACCAGCATCTCTCTCTGCTTCACGCATCTACACGGCACAGACACCCACTGTCCTTTATTAAACCACATTTGCATTTGCAAATTCATGCAGATGGGCTAAAAAAAATAGAATCCAAAGGAAAGCACCAATCCAGATCTGCCTTGTTTTTTGTTCCATGGCACCATCATAGAGTGTACAGTGTACAGGTAGGCAATCTCCATACTTCTTTGTATAAGAAAATAAAAAGAAAAAATAGGAGATGAAGATTTGCATTTCTAAATCTAGACTGGATTTTGAACCCAGAGGCTCATTTTGTTCTTCATAAGCCAAACTTTATCTTCTTGAAAGTTATATGGTCATGTAGTTACTCAGTNCAGTAGTTCTGACCAAATCCCCCCAAAAAGCAATAACTTCCCTCCTGCCATTCTCTTGTGTAGTACCTTAGTTACCCAGCCTATGAACACTCACAGCAAAGCTGCTGCTCTAGACTGCTCCACGTCATCCCAGTAATGCTCACCCCGCTTGGGCTCTCCCATCTGTTTTCTGGAGTGTTTGTGTGTATTTGTTTGTTTTGAAACCATCTGCTGTCTCATACCTTCCTCTTCAACTCCAGCCCTGCAGGAGCAGTCTAAATCCTGAGCTCACAGCACAGCTTTGGTGTTCCAGGCAGTTGTGGGGACCCTGGTGTTCACAGCCCTGCAAGGACTGATGTGCCCACAGCAGAGTGCAGCTCTCCTGAGAGGCTCCAGCGTGGGGAAAGGAAATGGTGCTGGCAGGAGGTGCCTTAGGGAGCAAGCCCTGATCATTAGCAGCACTCTTTGTCTCAAGCCAGTCCTGTTCCTGGCTTTGGAGTTATTTGAGGATGGCTCACTGACATTCAGTATGCAGCACAAACATACTTTTATACTGCATATTATCAAAGATGGCATTCCTATCTCAATTTTTTTGTAGGATCCAGTACTTTTGGTACATTCAAGAGATATTTTAGGTGTCTGTAAGTCTACATACAAGTAACATCATGAGACCAAAGGAAGTCAAACATGAAAGTGAGTTCTTCATTTCTTATAAATTAACTACTGGTTGCTTTTCATGTCCTTCTAAGCCAGTTAAGTGGAAACATGACTCATCTGAACAATCTACTCGTGAGGGCTCAATGCACATTGCTACTCTCAATGTTTCACTGACATTTTAAATTCTAATAGCTAAACAGTCTCATTTCCTTTCTAACATTTAGACAGAGGGATTTTTTACAGTTTTTGAATAGAGGAAATAAAACCAACTATATTCTTATCTCCTATTTTCAATTTAGCTTCAGAAATTAAAAATTCTACCATATAATTGAACCAAAATTATCTACAACTTTCCAGCGCTTTTCATTCTGTATATCCATGCTGGAAATAGAAATTCAAGGCTATGACCAAGTAAAAATCACCTATTGTCATTGAATAGAGCATTATAAAACATTGATGGATTTCCTCCCTTTTAGCTGTTTTTCGAAATTATTTCATGGTCACCTATGAAATTTGTTAGAAAAAAAAAAAAATCTCTACTTCCAAAGTGATGCTTTAGTATTCTTTGCCAATTCTTTGCATGTTGCAGTCACAAATACAGGGTAGACAGTGAATGGATTGATATCAGACCTGGTGAAAACAACTTGGGGATGCTGTTGATGAGAAGCTGAACATGCCCTGGTAATGTGTGTTTGCAGCCTGGGAAGCCAACAGTGTCCTGAGCTGCATCAAAAGTAGATTGAGGGAGGTGATTCTGCCCCTCTGCCCTCAGGAGACTCCAACTGGAGTATTACATTCATGTCTGGGACCCTCAACAGAAGGGGGACACAGACCTGTTAGAATGAGTCCAGAGGAAACCAAGAAGATTATCTGGGGGCTGGAGCACTTCTCCTATAGAGACAGACTGAGAGAGCAAGAGTTTTTCAGGCTGGAGAAGAGAAGGCTTCAGGGAGACTTTATAGCACCTAAAGAGGGTATAAGAGAGCTGGAAAGGGACATTTTACCAGCAGTGACAGGCAAGGGGCAATGGCTACAAGCTGATAAAGGGTAGATTTAGACTGGACATGGAAGAAAGCCTTTACTGTGAGGGTGGTGAGGCACTGTCACAGATTGCCCAAAGTAATACCTGTCTCATCCCTGGAAGTTTTCAAGACCCGGTTGGATGGGGCCCTGAGCAACTTGGACTCGTGAAATCCCTTCCCATGGCAGGGGGCCTGGAACAGGATGACCTTTAAGGTTATTTCCAACCCAAGCTGATCTGTGAGTCATTCAAGCTGAATCCATGCTATAACTTAAAGCTCTTATTGCATATGAAAAAGTACTAGTTCATTCAGGAATAATTAATATAAAGAGAAAATTATTTTGCACATTTTTATAGAAACATACGGTATGCTTTGGGAGTCTTGGGGTGTTCTTTCCCTTAATTTTTATTTCTTCTATCTTGAAAATTAAATTCTGTAATAGAAATGCCAAGCCAAACATTGATATATGCTTAAGGGAGAATATAGGGACCTTATTTGCATCTTATTTTGTGTGTCCTGCATTATCCCAATAATTTTCTGAAATAGTAGTTAATCTCTGCCTTGCAGCCATCTCCTGGCCTCCCCACCTCCAAACCCTTGGCTGCAGAACTTGAGCTTGATAGTGAGATCAGGCAACAGACAGCAACATCTGAAACCCACAAAAGAGCATCAAGGCCAGTTTATGTAAGTGAAAGAAACAGTGCCAGAGCTCAGACACCAGGCATCTCAGCCATGCCCACCTTTAACTTATTAACCAGCTTTTGGCATGCTTTTGTCCAGGTTAGCACTGTCCCATGGAGTTCCCAGGGGTGCTTAGGAGGTCTGGGGAACTAAGCAAGGGCAATCCCCATTAGAAAGCTGACACAACCTCCTGGTTCTGGAAGATGAGAGCTTAGTAGAATAGATGGGACTAGATGGTGTCAGTTGGCCTCAGGGTCAAAACAGTGTTGCCCTCACTATTCAATTTTCTGGTATAAATGCTGCCTCAGGCTCCTGTCTACTTCCAAAGACAGAAATAAATTCTGTATAGGCTTGTCTTTTTCTCTATGATAAGGACAAAACACTGCTTTTGATGACATTTTTGCTATATGTGAAATTGGCAGGATGTAAACAAATGGGAAAACAACAGAAGGTATTGTCCAGGTTCCATCACTGGAACAGCTGGTTCAAAGCAAAAATTGTGCTGTGAATAAAGAACTTTAGAAACCGGTAATATAGAAGCTTGCTTATCCCGTGCAGACTGTTCCTCGAGTCCCATGCAGGTAAAACTGTCATGTTTGAAACAATAAAACCAAAAATAAACCTTTTTTTTCTTCCCTCCAGTCTCCATCACCAGGAGTATGCACTCCATGGAGCAGGACAGGCAGGGGATGCCTGTGCTTTCACCACACACTGATGCTGCATCTCTCTCTGTCCACTGATTGTGCTGGAAGGAAGGTTACACCAACTCTCTGTGCAGGCACAAAGATAAAAATGACAAGCAGTACTGTAACTAATACCAGACACACTTTAAGACATCTTGGTACAGCTACAAAGCTCTTCAGTGAATGCAGGGAGAACAAAACAGACCTGAAAATATAACTGTCAGAAAACATTGAATTGAGGGAGCAGAAACAGTTCAAGACATAAACCCCAAACCTTTAGATAACAGTAACTACTTTGGGGGCAGAAGAGGGTGGGGACTGCTAGTAATATTCTCTTTGCTTAAGCAAAAGGCACTAATTGTCCTTTTGTGTCTTATGACAAAAGCATTTATCCCAGAAAGGTCCAGATCCTTTCTGATATAATTTTATTTTTCATGACTACTTAGAAATAGGTAGAAATGATCTCACACATTTAATTCTTTTTTGGACTCTGATATTGTCTGGAATTTACATCTAAGTTCTCAGTTTGAAAGGCACTTGTGTTCTCTTTGAGAAAGCAGAGTAAGTAGCACTTGGATTTAACTTAGATTCAAAGAATATTTTACTGAATCAGAGCTGTAGTAGCTGTGACAAAGTTAATCACTCAGCCCATAGAAGTCCAAACCTGATGTTGAGATTTAAAACAACAGATGCCTACTTTTCCTTTTATTTTTACTCTTTATTTTTAGAGGAGAAAAAAAAAAATAAAAGAGGAAAGGTAGGAACTCAGCTCATTTAAACTTATTAAGTTGGTCTTACAAAGCTAGACACTCACTGATGTTCTATCAGAGAACCTTCCCACCTGCTCTCCAATACTGTCTGCGCTTGTAAGCACCCAAAATTAAACCACTTATTCCCTACATCACCCCGTAGCTTTTCTTCACTGAATCTATTGGGAATGTATTTCCCACTGACATTGCAGCTTGTCCTAGGGTGACTTTATGTTGCTTGTATCCCCAATCGTCCATTCTCTTTGTGCTGTATATTGAGTTCTGTACCTTTAAGATTGAGAGTGAACCAGGGAGAGAAGAAGTGCGGAGTTTGTTTTGAGGAACAGCCTGACTCCCACACATTCTTCTCTTCTCCGGACTTCTGTTCGTCGGAGGCACGGACAGCGGTGGGGCAGAGATCTTTTTGCTTTTAGTTAGTTTTTAGCTAGCTGAGGCAGAAAAGTTCCCTGGATTGTTTTTTTCCTTCTCTTCTTAAGACTGTTCAAATCTACTCTGGACTGAAAAAACCCAGAGGAGCACCGAGGGCTCGCACCTGCGGCCCACCGGGCCTGGACCTCCGGAGGGACTGGGACTGATCAGAGACTGAGTGAGCTGAGCTGCACCCACGGCAAGGACTGTCTCAGTTTGCCATCTCTCTTCGGAGTGGCGAGAGGTTTTATTGTTTCATTGTTATTTTATATTTTCATAGTATCCATTCTCATGTTTATAAGTATTTTGTCTGTTAAATAAATAGTTTTTTNCCCTAGGTTTATTTTCTTGTCCGAAAATAGCTCCAGTGTTATCCCTAACACATAGCTTTTACACTAGAGGTGCACAAATTAAGATAGCTATTCTCCTGGGCTCAGTGATTATGGTTTATAGGAAGTTTATGCAAGTACTGGAGTGTGTGCCAGGTATGTTTAGTTTATGATTTCTTCGTCCTACCCTGCGTCCACCAGTACTACCATGTTTAGATGCCTGGGCTACACACACTCCAAGGCTCTCCACTCACAGCAGACTATAAGGAAAAATTCAATTTCTTTGGAACTATGTTCTTTTGATCTAGCTCTACTCTGAAACCTGCTCATGTTATGATTGAAACTTGAAAGTCAACCATCCCTTTTTGCTCCCCAAAGAACAGGAAAAAAAAGTGCTTCACCAGATCATCTTCCTAAAGTCCTTTAGTCAGTTTTAGTTTCTGTCTGTCAGAAGCACATAAACTTCATGAACAAAAATCAAGGAAAACTTCAAACTACATTCAGGGTTTTTCAAAGATGTTTATCTTTTAAAAGTTCCATGATACCCAGTATGGTCTTTCATTCAATTCACTTTTAACTGAGATGTGATATTACTATTTTTTTTAAATCAAATTCTCCTCAGACTCAGTGAGTTAGAGACTGAAATCTAAAAGCCTTGGAGAAAAATATTTAAAATAAGATGAAATGGAAAAAAATGTTAATGCAATTTTCTGTGAGTCAAGTTTGTTTTGACTTTTCCTCCATCCTGAACTTTTTAAACATGAGGGGACTAAAGGATTTGTCTTAAAATAATGCCTTGGGAAGGCCGACCTGAAACAGACACTGAAGAGATCTAGATAATAAAGTAGGTATTTATTGAAAGGCCCTTAGGGTACACCTTGGGCAGGAAAAGAGCCTGACCAGGGCTACACCCAAGGTGGACTTAGAGTGGTCACAAAAATGGATGACCTCTCACAAGGTCTTACACTTTTATAAGTTTTGTTCTATTTGCATATTGGGGTTTAATTGTGCAACTACTGCTTCGGATTTGAAGTATCATCCTTCTTGTTTTCCTTCTTTAACCCACCATTGTTTATGCTTTTGGGCCTGAAACTTGTACTCGTTGTCCTTGGTCTTCATCAGAAAAGGGATTTGTTTTGTCTACCTACTCTGTGAAAACAGCTTACTAACACTTAATATGAGCCAGAACTACAGAACTGCATCGCTAGGCAGCACAGAATCTGAAAAAATGAAAGCTAAAACTTAAGGCATCAAAAATATAGTATTACCTTGATAAAATTATTGGGTTTTTTTTCTTCTTTTGTGATGTCCTACATGGTTTTAACCCATAGATATCTTCATATATATCATAGTTGGTTAAATTTCTTCATGGCTATGCAAACAGCTACAGCCTCTTGTGTGGACATTGTGCAGACTCTGTAAAGAGGACACAAAACAGTGCTCACCTGAGGTTATGTCCCAACCCAGCACAGTGGCATTAACAGCAATTCAGCACACAAACCTGGGGAGAGGTAGGGTTTTTCCTTCTAATGAAGAACTGAAAACTGGTCCTACTCACGCTACCATTACACCATTACAACTCAATGGGCTTCAGTGGAATCCTCCTGAATTACTTCAGATAGATTAAACCTAACTCTCTAAATGTTATATTTACTGGATAGTAGTCATCCAGCAATGTTAAAGCACCTTGGGAACATTAGTTAAGCTCCAGCATTTCTCTTTCCATGGTTTCCCAAGTGGAAAATAAATTGCTATGGTTTATGGACATTTAAATCATCACCCAGGAATATTCCCCAAATTTTTGCAAAATCACACAGCAAATCACCATCCATGTCAGATACAGAACAGAATGTCCCACCTGTTCTCTTGGGCTCTGATACTACACATTTTATCCTCTTTTAGAACAATAGATTTTAACTCTTACAGATTATTACTTTTATCATAAACTCTCTCTTACCTCAAATGGCTGCTGAGTTCTCAGTCGGGCCATTTAACATAAGTGCCTGCTCTAGTTATTCAGTCCATTAAAACAGAAATCAGACTACATTACCCAGAACACACTTAAGCCTCCCACAGCCCTGCTCAGCCACAGAGGCAATCTGCCAATAAATAAGCTCTCTACAGTGTTCTCTACTAAAACCATTTAGGAGTTCTATGTTAAAATATATGAATGCATATGTTTATACAAACCCAACAGCCAATATCTGAATTATAAGGTGATTTAGTTAGACAAGCACTTGTTTATATATGTTGAGTTGGATATTTCATTACCCATGGCTAATTCCTGGGATGCTGTTAGCAAGCTTCCCAACTTTTTTCTCTGCCCGCATGGTTCTCTGCTTTAAAAACACAGATATTATTTTCTTTGGTAGTAAGACATTTGTGCTATTTGAATTTATCTGGGCATGGGAAGTACAGGATGTTTAGTGTGTGTGGTTCTGGGACACATAATGAGAGTTAAATCACACATGAGCAAGGTAGGCAATTCCCTAAACTAACAGACAGGAGAAAAGATAAGTCAAAAAATCCCTAATGCCTGCTTTACTAAATTCCTAAGAAGCTAGGTTACTTTTTGTCATTGCCATCACTGGAGAAAGTTCAGAGCAATGAGAGGAGGTAGGTGGTGTGGCAACGAACACGTTTGTAATTACATAGATGGCTCCTCAATGCAAAGTCACAGTTCTACCTTCCCTGTGGAGGCAGTGGAACAGCAAAACTGATTCTGAAGTATTCTTCCCCATTTCTTCTTTCCACCAATTTTGCTTCACCTGCTGCCATGGCGCAAACATGACTTAGTCCCAGGTCTTTGTCCTGAAAGCAGCAAAATGAAGATATGCCTGTATCACCTTGAACTGACTCTAAGCATACCTTTACTTAGTAAATTCAGGAGTCAGTAAATTCACCTGTGAATTACTAGTCCACAGTCCTGCAGGTAATTGTGTGCCCTCAACACTCATATACAAAATGTGTGACTTTGCAAGTCCTGAGCTCTATAAAAATAAACATAATCAAATCCAGACAGCATTTGCTTGCCAATTACTGGCAGATTTGCACCATTTATGGTCAGTCCATTATGACACAGCTCTACAAATTGAATTTGTTACAGAAAATGTTAAGAGGGAAGGATCTTTGGCTTCAATTTATCCAGAACAAATGGGCAAATGGAAAAAATCAAATTTGAATTTGTAGCTACAAGGCAATTTGGACAAATGTTAGGCTATACTGTCCTATCTGTGAAGCAAAACGATCCAAACTATCTCAATGCATTGATGATAGCATTTGATGATAGCATCTAGAACTGTGGCAGCACAAGCAATCTGGTGTACAGGACGTTCCCAAATTTTGGTTAAAAGCCTTCTCTTTTTTTTAACTCAAATATATTTGTTGTTTTAGATTGCACATTTATGGTGTAAAAATGAAACTCCAAAATGGGAGGAAAGATGCCTGTGGTACAATTGATTTGCCAATTGCCTTGATTACTGTAGAAATGTTCAGCACTTTTTCCTCCTCAGGGAGATTTTATCTTGGAAAACTATGCCAAGAGACAGACACATTCATACAAGTTAATCTGTATTTTATAATGGATAGGATTTAAAAATGCCCTTTGCAAAATGTGGTGTTTGTACTGAATGTAGAGGGTTGTCTCTGTCTGGATGCCAGGTACCCACCAAAGCCTCTCTGTCACTCCCCTCTGCAAATGAGCAGGAGACAGAAAATATTATGAAGGGTTCATGAGTTGGGATAAGGATTGGGAGATATAACCCATCAATTACCATACTGGGCAAAACACAGTTGGCTTAGGAAAATTAAATTAATTTATTACCAATTAAAATAAGGGCAGGATAATGAGAAGTAAACCTTAAAAACAACTTTCTCTTAACCCTTCCTCCTTCCCAGCTCCACCTGTTTTCCCAGAGGTACAGGGAGACAGGGAATGGGGGTTATGGTCTGTTCATCACACCTTGTTCCTGCCACCGCTCATGGAGAGAAAACCTTCCCCCATGGGATCTCTCCCACAAAGACAGTTCTCCATGCACTTCTCCAGTGTATGTTCTTCTCATGGGCTACAGTTCTCTGTGAACTGCTCCAGCATGGGTCCCTTTCTATGGGGAGCAGTCCTTCCAGAACCACCTGCTCCAGCGTGGATCCCCCACAGGGTCATGAGGAAACCTGCTCCAGCATGGGCTCCTCTCCCCACGGGTCTGCAGGTCCCTGCCATGGGTCATACACTCCTTTGGGCATCCAGCTGCTCCAGGGTGGGGCCCTCCATGGAATGAAGGTGGATCTCTGCTTCCACATGGAGCTTCACTGGCTGCAGGGGGCCAGCTGCTTCACCATGGGCTGCAGGGTAACCTCTGCTTCAGCTCCTCTCCCTCCCCCACTGAACTTGGTGTCTGCATAGTTGTTCCTCTCCCACATTCTCACTCCTCTCTTCTGAGCACAATTACATCAGCACAGTAACTTTTTTCTCTGCTTAAATATGTTATCACAGAGGTGTTACCACCATCAATGACTGGCCCAGCCTTGGCCAGCAGTGGATCCAATCTGGAACCAGCTGGTATTGGCTCTGCTGGACAAGGGAGAAGTTTCTGGCAGCTGCTCACAGAAACCACCCCTACAAGTAACCCCACTCCCAAAACCTGGCCATGCAAACGCAATATACATAAATAGCAATCTAGTTAGTGGGAGAGGTTGTAGATTTAAAATAATTTCCCTTCTCTAGAATAAAAAATCCCACCTCTTTCATTCTTTCCTCATCTGAGTGACATTCCAGGCCCATTTGTTGTCTTCATGGCACTTTGTTGGACTCTCTCCAGTAGTTCCACATCTTTCCATAGAGAAGCAGAAATTTACACAGCAAAAACACTGTTGGTTCTCATGAAGAGCACATAGCACATTTCAAAACTGACATAGATCCTCAGGTCTGATGCATGGAATTCATCTCATCCAACTTTATGGATAGGATCCTGCTTAGACTACTGACACCTAAATTCAAGTCCACAAGGAACAGTCTAAATACATTCTGGGAGGTGGAATTCAATATTTTAAGTGCCTAGGACCTAGAAGACTCCATCTATCTCTATCTGTTAGTAGTTCTAGAAGAGGATTTTTACACTAATTCCCTTGTCATATCTGCCAGTCTGGTGTGGGTGCCTTGAATTCTTTAGGATTGTCTCAGACCTAGCTGTATGTCTATTAACTGTGATGGGATTATAGTGCTGTGCAGACTGCTAAATGTAGGTGATTTAATCTCAATCTGCTCACCACTGAAATCAACAGTAAAGACATCTTCACTGATGGTCGTTACTCAAGCTATCCTGTTGGGGGTTATATTGCCATTGGAGAAAATCTGCCCATTCTAGGATGTAATTTTTCTGGTATTTCTCATGAAGTGACTCCCTCCTCCTTTAAAAGGACATTTTTTATATTTTGTTGGCGAGATCCTGTTCCTTATTTCAACCCCTGCAATGTGCATGGGAGCTTCCACTTTACAAAACCATGGCAGACTGGCTTTGTTCTTCCCTGGGCTTGCTCAGCTGCACATTTCACTGGGGCTTGTAAAAGCCCAGCACCTGCTTCTTGATGCTGCAGTTTGATAATCTTCTCCACTGAGTCTTTCCCAGTGAATTGTAGAAGGCTGTTGCCATCCTCTGGCCCTCACAGGAAGGTGTTCGAAGGAAGGTCACCTCCCAGTTGTTCAAGTAGGGCAAGTCAAAGCAAGGTAAAGGAAGGTCATGCAAGTAATGGAGACAACAACAGACTGGAAGTCAGCAGCAGTATAACCCTGCTCCAATCAGTATTGTCTCTGCACTGAAGAGCTTTAATGGGAAAAAAGGATTATTAACTTTCAAGTGTTGCAATGACAGTTTGTTTTTCCCCTGTGGATGCAAGGTATGCTCACATGGCATGCACAGCACAGAACAATATACACTTAGCTTGATGCTAAGTATAACATCTCCTTACAATTAATTTTGCCCACATCCTGACTGAAGGGTGGGCAAGAACAGAGTGTTTCCAGCTAAAGTGAGCACAGTGTAAGGTCATCACTAACCCCTCCATGCATATTACTATGATTTACAGCAATGGGCATACAAGCATCAGCAAAACTTCCATGGACAAATTATAGTCCATAATAAAACTGTAAAGAATACAATCATTTGAATTCTGAGACTGGTTTAAAATATTTAATTTTTAAGGCTGCCAAAGTTGACCTTGAAAATTTCCCTCTCCCCTCACCATCCCTTCCTGTGATCAAACATTCTCAGTCATCAGAAACTGCACACATCACATGCATTTTCTGACATCTAATGTGAAAGACAAAGTCACCTTGTAATTTTAACCTAAAATAAAACCAACAGAAACAAATTCCTATTTTCATTCCACCAAATTTAACTCCGAAAAGAGAAGTTGACAAAACAGGAAAAATCTTCAGATCTCCATTTTAATCCTTTCCTTTCTGACCCTTTCCAGCTCTGTTTAGCTTTTACTTCCTTCATCTCTTAGATATGATTTATCATTCCTTTTTGCAGAAGCTTTGTCCTCTTCACTGCAGAGTGCCATTTTCACAGAGTTGTCCTTCTGTGGGAATAAGAATCCTTGTCACAGACCTGCAAATAACTCCACCACTTGATATTAAGAAGTTCTGTTAAAGAGATACAAAATCTTATTCTTTAGAAAGAGTAGTTTTAATCTTGTTCAATTGTTTCTCACAGGATCACCTAACCTTTTCACAACTTGATGTGATGGGGGGGAAGAGGGGACACCCATGAGCCAAATTTCCAGATGAGCACATTTCACAGTTTCCTTTACAGTTGTAGCCACTGGTCTTCATCTCTCCCAAGTTCTAGCATCTTGCTCATTATTTCCCCTGCCAGTCAAGAAAAAGAAGAGGGGTACAAGTACTATTTGCTTTCCCTGACAAGTGTGAAACAGACTCCAGTGGAGCATGCACCTGACAGGAGACTACAGATTCTGGGTTAGGTGAAGACATTTATGGTACTGGACATCAGAATGTATTGTCAAGATTGGTCATTTGTTAACTAAAGAGAAGTGTGTTATATCTGTGGATATGTTTAGATATAAAAGGAAGTGAAGATGGGTATGAAAGATACCTTAACTTCGTTTCCAGTGATAGTACTGGTGGAAATGCCTTTCAGTATCCTTCATCATTTTTTCACAAATTCTGGTCACTGATACACTGACAGTGTTGCATGACACACTCTGTGCTCTATTTTCACCATGTGAGAATCTGCAACTTTCTCCTTTCCTCTACAAAATTCACCACACAAAGGTTCATATTTAAAACTTATGTCAGTTCTATTTCACAGTATTATCACAAAAAGGTTCAAGACCTGGATATACTCAGAGACATTCAAAAAGTGCCTATCTTTGCTCACTTTGGTACCATTGGGCAAATACAGATAATGAAAAACATTTAAAACATATAAACAATTTTGACCTACTCAGGTTCAAAACTAGGATCCTGAAAACGTCCATTTGTCTTCTTCCTGACTTCTAAAAGTATCTAAATTCCCTGATCATGTACTTCTGCTGCATTTGCCTTGATGTTTTGGTGGGAACTGAGAAACTAATCTCATGTGAAAGTTCAGTCAGGTAGATCCTCTTTTAAAATACCTTAATGTTTTCAAATCTATGGTTGGATTCTTCTCACACAGAATAGCTAGAAATAAATCACCTTTTTATTTAACTTAAATCTCTTTGCTATTGATGGAGTCAAGCACCTCTGCAGGCAGTTCACTTCATCCAAAGACATCCCTTATGAATCAGTCTGTGACAATATCTGTCCTCCACTGGATGGACAGAGAAATAGAGGGGTGATTTTCTGCAGAAGTTGTATGCAACATAATGTTTTTCACAACAATAGTGATACAAGGCATGTTAANATGCAGATGTGAAGAAAGAACAAATTTTTTCCAAAATTTGGTTGTCAAGTCCATGCTTTAAATCCATGTTGATGATAAAACAAATGTCTTCCCAAACCACAGACTTGGACTTTCATAATTAACTTGTAAATGTTTCCATGAGATAACTCTTGCTAATGCACACACTGTACCCGACTGATCAGAACATTTGGCAAGGAGTCTAGAAGTCCTAGGAAACATATTTTTCTCTAGTAGGATTATGTCTGATATCTT
>VZUA01042060.1:0-21195 GCA_013401035.1 Horornis vulcanius
AAAAAAAAAAAAAAATCTGGATTTTTCAACTTTCCATGCACTTATAACATTAATCTTTAATTGTCATATTCTTGAGCTACTGGCTGTGAGATCAGACCTTGAATTGGTGGGGCTATGGAAAACCAGGCTGGTAAGTGGAATGAAATGTCAGCGGGGTCCATGACCTTGTGAATGGTCAGGGATGGAAAGGCTGTCAGCACTCAGGCAGGCAGGGGGCCTGGCAGCCTGATAGTGTATGGCACGAGCAGTCTCCATATAAAAAAGGGATTTTATTTGCCTTCATAGTCCTTTTCACCCTTTCTGGGCTGTACGGTCATTTCCCCTTTCCTTTTGATTTTATAATGCATCTTGAAACACAACTGTTGGGCCCTGCAAAAGTGGGGTGAAAGACTGGGCAGATGAGACTTCTGTGCTGGGAGCTGGAAGAAGGCTGACTACTCCCAAATGATCTAAATGAACCATGGAATTTTTTCTTTCCAAATGAAACCAGAACTGAGCTGTAATTTTACAGTGACCTTTGCAGTTTTATGAAATGAGATCAGACACTTGCCATCCTCATGGCAGAGGGAGCCTTGTTCTAGCAGTAATTCAGGGCCCAGTTACAAATCAGGATCTGCTTTTCTCTTTACCTCCTCCCATCTAGTTTTTCTTCTCACTGCACATATAATCTAAAATGGATAACATGCTTTAGTAGAATTTGCTGAGACCAGAGACAGGGTGTTGTGCGGAGCAGGAGCTGCCTGTGTCATTGCACATCCCTTTGAATTTGGTTAGTGTGGGTCTCATCAGCTCAGGTAGGAGCCTTTGTGTTCTGAGATTTGGAGGCTGGATCGCATAATTTGCACCATGCAAATTGCCTTTTGTGTTTTCTTTTCTGTGTGAGATCTGCAGCTCTGGCTGCAGTGGGGACACAGTGAACAGGACTGCAGGGATGATGTGGATCTGGTGTGCTTGGTGCCCACCAGAGTGACTGATCAACAACCAGAGAACATCTCTCAGCCCTCTAGCCTTCCCATGCTCTGCTGCTCTGCCAGTGTGATTCGTCTGACCTCTGCTCAGAGTGACAGATTGGGTCCAATTCCATGTGTAGCAACGTGGGGAGAGGCCAAGGGAGCCGTTGCAGCAACCCAGAGATTCTGCAAAATGAGGTGAAATGGGACTTTCCATTTCCAAAAAGACTGTTAAAAATTCTTGTCAAGGGTTGGGCTGTACCAGTGCTGTTAACTCTTCTGCTGGCTTATCTAAGTAGTAGTAGTATTTGAAGTTGGGACCTTTTAGATCATGTCCACAATTCTTCTCTTTAAACTGATAGACTCTGCANAAGATGAGAAAAACTTTAAGAGGAAATGTGGTTTTTATTTACAATCTCTTGCACCTCATTTTTGGTAGCTCACCAACTTGTGGTGGCTATATGGCAGAAAGGATAGTGTTTTTTAAAATGTGCTGCTTATTTCACTGGTTTAGACCTTTCCTGTAGACTTGATTCAGCAAGGTAAATAACCACACATCTACTTTGAATTGCATGAATATACTACTACTGAAATTAGCAACACTCTTCCTGTGGTTCATTTAGGATGCATGGTTGCAGCTGACCCAATTCCTGCTGAAATAAGAGGAAGAATTTCCAAGGATTCTATAAACCCAGGTCAGGTCCTAAATCCGTTTAACCCTTTGAGTGCCTGCACTGTTGTCTTCTTACCACACTGTCGTGGTTTGGGAGTGGAATAAATGCTGGCATGCATTGCATTCATCTGAATTTTTTTTCCATAAGGTGCACCAAAAGAGGAGCTCTCCTCAGCCCCAAACACTCTAAAGTTTGTCTTCTGATGCATCTGTGTGTCACTGTCTAATTCCTCCCCTGCCTTGACCACTCTTGATTTTATTCAGCAGAATCTGTATTTTCCCTGTGCACGAGTAACAAGCAGGAGAAGTCACTGCACTCGAGAGTCAGTAGGAGGACAACAGCAGCCAGACTTGGAAATCCAGTAACCCTGGTACCACTGACCTGAGGATTAAACCCTGCTCACTGAAACATGAGCCCAGGCTGCCAAATTGCCCGTGATAAGCTTTAAAGAACTGGGAATAAAACCATGTCTGCATCTGTTTTCTTTGCAGCAACTTTTTAGCTGGAGGCTCATGGCTGGCTGCAGCATTGTGAATAGAGAGCCCCCGCAAGAGACCTGGCAGCGCTCAGCTGTACTCTTGGATCCCATTCTTGGGGTTTTGTTTGTTTGTCGTCTGGATTAAGGGGATTAAAGACTTAACCTTTGTACAGCCTTTCAAATAATAACTTGTTTATGCTCCCACTGCATGTCAGGGGAAGGATTCCCCTTCCCCCGCCACCCTCCCCCCAGCCCCGATTTCATGATACAAGTGAAGATCTAAGAGCGGTCAGGCTCATGTAAAGTTGTATCTTGTGCTTTAAAGACCCATAAATTCAGCTCAGTGCTCTGTTCTCCTTTGTGGTGTTTCTGGGACCAGGGCAGGGTACCTGCTTCAGACCCCTATCCCAGGAACTGGGAGCTGTCATGTTAGTGGGGGGGCACAGTTTGAGCTGCCAGATTCTCATCCAGCTGCTGCTACTGCCTCTGCTTCTGCCTCTGGGCTGTGTTTTTTGTAAACAGAAATAAAATCCATGCTGCCAGATGGGACCCTGCTGCATGTCAGTCTCTTGCTGGCTGGCTGTGGCCATTCCTTACCTCCTGCTCTTGGAGTGGCTTTTCTAAACAGGTTTCAGAGGTTTGTAGTTCACACTGTAGCCCTGTAGTAGTTAGTGGCAGTGGCTTTTTGAGATTCTTTTGTGATTTTGGGGAGATTATTCCAACAGTGAATGAAATTTTCAACAGCACCTACGTGGTTTAACAAATTTATTGGCATGTGCAAAAACAAGACTAAGGAAGACTTGAGAGTTGTCTTTAGCTTGAACATTGCTCTTCTACTCCCTGTGCATATTCCACATGTGATTAAGGGAAGACTCAAGGCACCTTTGGGACCAGCTGGTCCCACCTGCAGGCATGGCCAAGACTTGTTTTCCTCAGTATGATGCAAAACCTGCATGGTTTGAGAGATGCCCAAGAGACAGTCAGGTAGACATAGAGATGTGGATGGCCCTGGCTTTAAGGTCTTGTCCTTAGAGCAGCTTCCTTCCTTGAACCAAGAGACACTGCATGTGGGGGTGGCAGTTTTGGGAATTGCATTTTTTGGGGATGAGAGGTCATGGGAATGGGAGTCCCTGGGTTGAAGTGCATGAGGAAAAGGCTTTTCTCTGGCAGTTTGCTCCCTGGCAGGGAGGTTGACCCATCTGGTTCCCTCATGGGTAAAAGCAGTTGAGTCTTGTTTATGGAGATATGGCAGTGCCAAAGGATCCCAGCAGATGCAACTGCAGGGCACTCTGCAGACAACTGGTGGGGAAAAAAAAAAAAAACAAAACCAAAACCAACCATAATTTTTGCTCTTCTTGTTTACAATGTATTGGATGTAATAAGGATGATACAACTTTATCATCTGTATCAGGTAACAACTTTGCCATCTGGAGTGTCATCACATTTGGTAACTGTTGCCCCCTCCAACAAGCTTGAGCTCTTTTCTAGATAGAGCAGCTAATGTAGATAATAATTTAAAAGCTACAATACCTGGAAAAGCCATGAATCTACAAGTCTGCATCCAAGAGTCTGTACTGTCCAGCCATGCTCAGGACATGAGTGACCACTATTTTCCCTTCAAAGACTGCACAATACTGTGTCAGCCTCTAACAAAGGTTGTTACCATCAAGGACTTCGCTCTAGGGAATTAGTTTTTAAAGAACTGCCTAAATATTTCCTAAAAATGTACTTTAAAGAGAATCCTTAATCAAAGTGATGTAACAACAGGAGTATTTACTTTTCTACTCGACCCTGGAACAGGTAAATCACAGAGAGTTAACCATTTTCTGCATTTTAGAGGGGATTTTGTCTTGCAAGAAATTTGCCCTACCCTACTTGAATGTAGAAGACGTGAGTCCCCTTGTGTCCTCTGCACAGCATAGGGAATACAGACTAAACTTGGGCAATATATATTAAATTTGCCAGAAGTTCTCCACTGCAATAAATACCTCTTGCAACATAACACTGAAATCTGTGGATTGCAAGCCTGTGCTTTCTGGAGTATAATACACTTCATCCACTCCACCAAATGCCCATAAGGAAATTGTAAGTGAAATCAAACCACAATATATGAGAGTGAACTTGCACAGACAGTTGATTTAGGATGCAAGACCTCATTCTGGCTCCTGACTGTACAATTTTTAGAAGCAATTCACAGCAAGTAAGTAATAGTCAAACAAGTTGGTTTGGACATTAAGCTATGTGGTGGGTAACATGAAGAATTAGATGGAAATGCGGTTACAAATTTGAAACTTTATCTTTGGAAACTCTGTAGCATTTCTGAGAGCTCCATTTGACCTATAACTGCTGGGTAGAGGCAGTAAAAGTGATGTAAAGGCAGTGAAAATGAATTAATTTCAAAAGTTTAAGTGAATATTAATAGGACCTGCTATATTCAACAATTTGCAAGCGTGTCTGGCATTTATAGATGAAATGTGCTGTTTGTTACATATTACATTAAAGAAGAATCCTGAACTAACATATCAAAATGTCAAACTAACACAGCATTTTTATTTGATCTCCTTTTTTGTTAAAATGAATTATTGATAGCCTTTTCTGTGGCTGACAGGAGAGATTTCTGAATTTTATTTGTGTACTAGATCAAATCTCCTATTCCTTCTGTAGAGAGAGGTCTTTACAACAATATCTACATATGGTATGCGCAATTGCAGAGCCCAGATTCTTTCGACCAGGGAATGTTCTCCCCACCCATCCCATGATTTCTTAAGCTGGTGTTTTCATTGGACATCTTTAAGCAAATACACAGCCCACCCTGGAGCCAGTGGTCAGGACGAACGTGCAATGGCTTTGTGTGGGCCCACAGACCACAGTGGTGGGTGTGCAGCTCCACAGAGGGATCTGGAGCTGCTTTCCCAGGATCTGCAGAGAAAAACCTGTTTGTCTTTTCAGCAACATGGCTTGGAGAAGGTGTTTTCCAGAGTGAGGTTAGATTTATGCTAGGTTTCAGGGAGATGGGGTGTATGGTTCTGGAGGTTTTGGTGGTACCAGGGGATAGCAACATCTCTATTATCCGCCATCACCTGGTTTGGATATCATCAAAGACTTGGTCACTGGAAGAGCTCTCAGCTGCTCTGAGTTCTGTGGTTTGCAAAACTCTCTTTCTTCTCAAATGCTGCCCCAATTATAGTTCCAGAAGTCGTATCCTTCTTAAGGATCCACCTCACTCTTGGAACTTGGCACCCCCAAACCCTTTTGCTGCACTTCACCTACAGATGCAGAAGTGGTTTTGGCTTGTTTTATTTTAAGGTCAGAAGTCTCTCTCAGAGAAACAAAGCTTCCTCCTCATGGTCCCCTGTTTATCCTGTTTAGCATTTTTAATTGCCTCCAAAAATGCTGCTTGAGTTTGGCAGCTGCTGGGGCTCTTCCTCCGACATCTTCCTCTGACATCTCTGTGTTTATTCAGGCACAAGAAAGGATGGTGAAAACCATGGCCATAAGGCTCATGAAGGGTTTTAGATTTGCATGGATTTAAATTGTTTCACTTGGTTTAAGTCAGAATAAATTGACTGGAAATGTGGGTGAGGGTGGCCCAAGGCAGAATGCGGCATGGAGGACAGAGGGACACACTTATCTATTTATACTCCCCCATCCCCAAATGTGTTTCTGTTGCCTGCATCCCATTACAGATTTGAGAAACAATTTCCCTCCCTGCAGTTGTGGAATGGGGGACCAGAAGCCCTTGTCTTTCTGTGCCTCCAAGGAGATGCAAAGCCTGCGACTGCCTTTCCCTTCCTTCTGCTGTCTCTCAGCCAGCAGGTCTGCTAGCTTTCTTCATGCTTTAATCAGGTTTTTTCTCTCCGTTCTGCTGACCCAGTTTAGGCTCTTTGAAGGCACGGCAGAGCTCCCCGGCGGCTGCAGCTCTGCCTTCGGGGGACGTGGATGGGCGGTGGAGCAGAGCAGATGAAATGGCAGCAGCAGCACTCAGCCCAGGGGAGAAGGGTGGTTTTGGAGGTGTAGGTCTCCTTCGTGTGCTCCCCTGGGCACATTTGGGTGCATGTTTTTCTCTCTTAACTGCTGCATAGAGTGTGCTGTTGCTTTCTGTTTTGTTGTTTGGATTTTTTTTTTTTTTTGTTAATTTTTTTTTTCTTTTAAGGAGGTCTCATTTCAGGGCTGCTGGAGCAGTCTGCAGTGAGGTTTCACACACGCGTGCTCACACTTCATGCCTTAATAGCACCTGACATAACCTGGTCATAGGCACGAGCCAGGCAGAGATTATCCATCCCCCACCGCTGCTCTGTCCCCTCTCCTGTTCTCTTTATGTAGGGCATCCTGTATCTCAGCCAGCATCCCCTGCCTGAATCCCTTGAGGAGCCTGAGGGGAGCCCTTCCTGCCTCCCCTTTTTATCCTGAGGTCTCAGTTTTGTGTTCAGGTGCTGAATTTTGGGTGAGTGTGGCTCTTTTCTCTGTATATGGTGGGGGTGCCAGCTTTGCTCAGACTGCACAGGGATGATTGCAGCTCTGCAGTAATAATTACACGAGCCAGGCCAAGGAGTGATGGTAGGAGAGATGATCTGCATGGTGGGATGACTCAGGGGTGGGACAGCGCAAGACTAGGGCCTGACTTTCCCTTTGCAGGCTGCAGAAACTTCTCTCCAAAAAGCTGGTGTCTAGGGCAGTGATTTATCACACGGCTGCCAGTATCCATTCTCTGTATGTGTGGCACTTGGCCCAACTTGTTACTGCAAAGGCCTACAGAAAAAGCATGTGACCATTTGTTTTCATGGTTTTTGTCGGTATTTGGTGGTTTCCTGCCTGACTCAAGGATCTCAGGTGGTGTAGGAGGAAACTATGGACCTGTCCTCATGAGATGCTGTTTGAGATGAATTCCCTGACAGTTTACCTTTTGGAGCTTTTATTACAAATTGATTTTATTTCATCCCGTGTCCCATTAACCAAGAAGAATAATTTTGGCTTTCATCCGAATTTGCTTTAACCTTAGTGATTCTACCTGTGTAGACATGCTTTAAGGTATCAGAGGGCCTTCATTATAAATCTGGTCTGCTGTGGCAGCCTTTGGCTGACCTTTGCTGACCCTTCAGCACAGGAGACACCACCTCCTGTTTCCTTCACCATACTTATGACTTTTTCATGGCTGGTAGGTTCAATCATGTGGGCAGAAGATCACCCAGATGGGAGCTCCTTGTAGCTGCCCTTCTGATAACACTCATGATCTTGGCCTTCTGCAGACTGTTGCTTGATTTGTCATCTCATGCTGCAGAGACTGTTCAGAGCCCATCCCTCCTTGTCCTAAATGCTTCTTTAGGTCCAGACTCTCAAACCTGTAGGAAAGGGCACAGAAAGATGGATTTCTGCATCTGCCTAATGGCTGGCAGGTCAAAACCAGCTTGTTCCAACCTAAAGCATATCCCATATGAGCACTTCCTGTTCAGGCTCCATATGGACAGTTGTGTGCAGGTTCTGGTGTGTAGGAGATGCCACCCCTGTGCATTAAAGCAGAAACTGCTTTTGTATCTGTTCTACAGATGATGCATTCTTATTTTTGTAACCTCTCTTTTTGCCTGTTCCTTGTCTCCTTGTATATCTTCATAGGGTCTAATTTTAAACACTGTATCTCTTTCTTCCAATTCCATTGCTGGTTTCCTCATGCATATTTGTTATTCAGTGAATAAAACAGGGAACTTACTGAAAACTAGTGTGAGTTGTATTTGTTAAAGTGGGTAGGTAATGGCTCTGGAAGTTTCCCAGGGGGTTATTTTGGTCCTGGCCCTCAGGAGCAGAGCTGCTGGCAGGGCTGGGCTGTGCCAGAGTGCCTGGTGGTTTGTGGTACACACACAGGCTCTGCAGCAGACCCCCGGCTTCATCTTTCACTTGAGATCGTGCCAGGATTTAAGCTCTGCAATGAAAGAAAGTGCAAAAACCCTTCTCCACACACATGGTAGTAATACTTTAAGAATATTTATAGAAAGGGCTGGTATTTTTTCCTGTTGGTATTAAATTATTGTAAGAAGGATAGAAGTGTTACTACAATGCAGTTCTTCATCTCCTCAGAACATTTATTCTCTGCTGTCTAACAACTCTGTGTGAACTGATGTTGGCTGGTCATTTTTGGATTGTTGCTCTCTTGTGGTCTAGGCACAGTCTTAGAAACCCCTCTGTACCGCCATATTACTGCACCTGAGGGGTTATTAGTGGGGTTTGTGTGTTTGTCAGACACAGGTTTGAGAGTTGTGTGGGGCTAAGGCTGAACATCAGAGGTAAGACATGGCATCGCTTTTGGACTGATCCTCGATGGACTTGAGCAGAGCCAAGACCTGAGCCCAGGTGCTTTGCACTGCCTCCCCAGCAGAAGAGAATAATAGGAGCAGCTCAGCTCTTCTGCCAGTGTATTAGAGCTTTAATTTTTAGTAATTTCTACAAGAATCCCGTTTGTAATTTTTTCCCCTATGCAATAGCTGACTTCTTAAAAGGAGAGGCATGATTTCTTGCAGGCTGTGTTTTCTGTGGTTTTATTAATTTAATCAGTATACACATGTGTGTGTATATATGTGTGGTCATCTGATCAAAAATAAATGCTGTCAGAGCTTTTTGCTCCTGCATTCAGGGCATAAAAACAGGCAGTGCTTTGGGCAGTTCAGGTAGCCTTCACACTGATGCCTAGAAAAATCCAATCAATTGTTCCTTCAAAAAGACACCTTTCTTTTCAAACAGCTCAGAAATACATTCAGATATATAATACAGGCAGCAGAGCTGAGGTGAAATTAATCCAGTGTGTAGTTCCTGCAGTGACAAAATGTCCGGAAAACTTAGTAGCAGGTTGCCCCAAGATGGCACTCTGTGTGCATGTCATGTTAAAATAATCTTATGGTTCTGAAAGATCATCTTTATGCACTGCATATGTTTCTTCCTGGGGAGGAAAGGTGTAAGCCAGAGGTGACAGGCATGCAGCAATTATTGTCACACAGCCCTTGAGTGACAGTCAGTGAGGGCATCAAGAGTGTTGTCAGACATGATATAGGCAAAGATAGGAGGATCACAGCAGAAAGGGAACTAGTGGTTTGTGACCAGAACGTGACCTAATATGTTTATGTCCTTTTACATGGTTATATTTTTGTATTGATAAGGTGGTGTAATTCCCAGAAATGCATAAAATTTCATGCAACTGTTTTGCTATTCCTTTATCTCTTCCTATGCAGTGTACAATCCTTTGACTGGGAAAGGAGTTGTGTCCTAAGCAAAATCTGACTGCTGGGGAAGAAGTGTTTCCAAGGGGTAGGTTCAAAATAATAAAATAACTTCCTCTTTTGTTAGTGGAAAAAGAGCTGAAACATTAAAAAAAAAAAAAAAAAAAAAAAAGAAAAAGGTGATAGGATAGAGGGGAAAAGATGGTACCTTAACTTTAGGTAGAGATCATAGGATCATAGATTGGCTTGGGTTGGAAGGGACCTTAAAAATCATCTCATTCCAAACCCTCTGCCATAGGCAGGGACACCTTTCCCTAGAGCAGGTTGCTTAAGGCCCCTTCCAGCCTGGACTTGGACACTTCCAGGGATGGAGGGCCCACAACTTCTGTGGGCAACCTGTGCCAGGTGCTTCACCATTCTCACTGTGTATTTTTTCCTAAAACCTAACTTAAACTAAATCTTCTCCTTCAGTTTGAACCCATTTCCACTTGTCCTGTCATTCCAGGATGTGGTAAATGGTCTCTCTCCCTCTTTCTTGTTGGATTCTTTCAGGTACTGGAAGGCCACAATTAGGTCATCCTGAAACCTTCTCCTTTCCAGGCTGATAAACCCCTGATAAACTCAATTCTCAGGTTTTTCTCACAGCAAAGGTGCTCCATCCCTCGGATAATCTTGGCAGCCTCCTCTGGACTCACTCCAACAGCTCCCTGTCCTTCCTGTGCTGGGACCCCAGGGCTGGATGCAGAGCTCCAGGTGGGTCTCACCAGAGCAGAGGGGTAGAATTCTCCCTCCCCTGCTGCCCACGGGGCTCTGGATGCAGCCCAGGATAGATTAGTCTAAATTTTGGAAATTCTTAGGGCCAAGGGGTTTAGCCAAATGTATATTTTAATGAATGGAAGATTATCAAATACGTTTAACTTTATTTGGTGTCTTAGGAAGGATGTGAGAGACTTTTTTTCCTCCTTGCAGAGTAATCTTTATGATTCTCCTTTAATGCTTTTTCTTGTCTATCTGAAAAACTGGGAAAGAAAATTTTAAAATAAATAAAGTTTTCTCTTTATCCAGTTCCTCTGTAGCTGTCATTTATAATTCTTTAGTGATTTATATGATTTGAATAAACCATGTATTTCCAAATTATTTGCAGAAGGAAAAAAGCCTTTCACACTTTTGCATTGTATTTTTTGGAATAATTTTTATCAACCTATGACTGAAAAATTGTCTCCATTTTGAAGCTTTCTGTAATGGACTGGGATAAAATCTAACTCTACACTTCACATACTCCGTGGGCCAAACAGTTCCTTCATTTAATTCCATTAAGCGGGTTCTGCAGAGAATGGAGTAATTTGCAGGAAGCACTTTGCCCTGAATCCCCTTCAAAGGGACTGGGAAATTAGGTATGGCACAGGCACGTGGAAGAGGGTGAAGCCTCCTTCTTGTGTGTGGAAGGTGAAACCTTGAGTGGCAGGATGTTTTCTAGAGCACAGGGATCTTACTCTGTGGTGCTGCTGCCCTCTGAGCTCGCTCAGGTGCTCACCCACCACTGCCTTTGTGTGTCACCTGGAGGTCACTGCCTGCGCTGATGCAGACACTGATTGTGCTGCTCCACAATCTGAGCCTTCACAGCGCTCACAGATCTGGATTTGATGTGGCATGACAGGACACCAACTTCTGCTCTGGCAGCGAGACTGTTCACGTGCAGTGCGGTCTGCCAGGGTCTCCCAGGACGTTCGAGTCGTATCCGTGTGTAATGGCCTTGTGCAGTTAAGTGGAGCACGCTGTCTGAGATAAAAGTCAAATTTCAGAGCAGGCTTGTTTCCCTCGCCTCCCTCTCCCTCCACCAGTGCCCCTTTCACCACCACAACGGGATGTCTTCCTGCTTCCCTGTCGCTCCCCAAAACACACAAGCCCTCCTTCCTGCGTGGTGTAACTAATCTGGTTTGCTGACTGAGATCTGCCGGGGCCTTTAAAGTGATGCCAGCTGCTGTGTACTCAGTGTAGCATGGCAGCATTTCAGAGTGAAGCTAAAAATTCAAATCCAATAAGCAAGGAAATAACCATAAAGAAGAAGCCCTCGTTTCTGTTCTGTCCCTCAGCTTGCTGCCTGATGGGGCAGCTTTGCACTAAAAATTGGCCATGGACCATATGTTAGAAGTATGCAGACCTCTTTTTTCCCCACTTTTTTCCTTTTTAAGCTCAAATCTATGAAGCGATGCACTTTTTTTTTTTTAAATCATATAGGAAAATCACATTATTTTCAGGGATGAGCTCTCAGGCAGTTTGGATCCCTTTTTCTCTCTGTTAGGATTAGCAAAGAGAAGCAAAACTCACACTTCTCTTCCTAAATCCCCATTCAAAATGGAAGGGAGGTTACCTAAGCTCAGGTTTTGTTCTTTTGAGTTTTAACTGAAAGAGAGCTTCAGTGATGGGGTTGTGATCCTGTAAGGTGCTGGCTTTCATGAAAATTAGCAGAACAATTTTGTGAAAAATATTTGCATTTCAAGCGAATGCAGATTAGTAAGACTTTTATGGTGAAAAGACTTATATGGTTTTGTGAAAAAAGGAGGTTAAAATAGTTTCTTGTTTGTTAAGTTTGTGGAGAGAAGACGACTTTTCAAAAAAACCCTAAAGAAGCCCCAAACTACAGAACATCATGTGGGGGAAGAGGATATGACAAAATCCCAGAGTAATGGGGGAAACCATCCATAGTGTCAGAATAGGTCCTGGAAGCAAGGTGATGTTTACTTTTGGATAAGAATGGAATGGGTGCTAGAAGCTCTGTGGCTCTCTAAAAAGGCAGAGTGATGTTTCTCTTCTGCCAGAGCATTCCAAGACAAAACTGTTCTTATATGGTTTCATCAGACCAATTTTAACTTTTAATTTATTTTTATTGTACAAAACAAATAAAGAAATTTGCCAGTGTAGGGAGGATTAAGAATGGATAATCCATTTTTGTGACTCATTCTGATAAGAAAAGAGCTCATCAACTCCCTGTAGCCTTGCATCTGAAGACAGTTGCTGACAGATTGTACAAAATATGTCCCTGCATTTTTAGGACTCCGAGACAGCATCTTGCAAGCAGATAAAACCAAATAAAACCTGACAAACTGTCTTTGTACTGGAGAGATGAGAAGAAAAATGCAGATAGTTTCTGTTAGAGGATTTGAATGTGAAGCTCTGAAGAAGGGCATTGAGTTATAGCAAATGCCTTAAAAGTTTGCTTGGACATGAATGATCTTCGTCAATTAAAAGTTATTGCATAACTGCTGCTGGGGAGTGAAAAGTTTATTTTTAATTATACTGTGTTACATAATGGTTACACGATGACAGAGGCAGCATGATGAAGTGAAAGAGATTTAAGTATACTTTTTAATACAGTGAAATTAAAAAGTGATGTGTTGATGCATTAATTCATCCTTGACTTGTCCCTGGGTCTGTTTCATAGTCTCTGCTTCAGCACTCAGTTTTTGAAGACAATATCTGTTTGTTCTGTACTTGTACAGCCCACGGGCTGTGATGATGATTTCTTGAGCATGGTATTCATCAAGATAATAAATAATCTTGTCCACTTTCAGCTTCTCCTTTGATCTTGGAATGTTTTGGCCAGCAGACTGGTACACATGCATCTGTAACTAATATGCCAACAAATCACATCTATAATTTATTGTAATTGTGGAAAACCTATTTCAGCTGGATGATTTCTTAAGTAATTTATTTAACTCTGGTTATAGAAATTTATTTTCTGCCTTGATACAAAGAACTGTGGGCTTTAAAAGCTAAGCCTGCAACAGGACAATTAAGTATGCTGTTTTTGACCAGAGACAGCATCTACTGAAATGTTGCAAACACAGAAAGGGGTAGTAAGATGGAGGGGAACTGAATATTTGTGTGTAATGTAAGTAAAAGAGAAACTTGTTTTCTGTCTAACTTTAAAATATCTCCTATGAAATACTCCCTTCCCTCTTTGAAGGCTCTGTGTGCCTCGTCAGTGTTTGCCGGTATTGGAGAGTTATCACTGTGGGATTTTGGGTCATTAGGAGAACTTGCCTTGCTTCTGCATGCTCAGGGATGGGGGTGCTGGATGCAGCCAGGCTCTGCTTCAGCCTCTGCTCCATTGAACAAACCCCCGTGTGGGGCTTTGATGGCTGAAGTGCTGTGTCCTAAAGTATGATGTTCAATTGATTTAAACAAAATACTCATCTGGAGGAGCCACCGCCAGCTGATCAGGCTGAACACACACACACAAAAAAAATCCAAACAAAAAACCAAACCAAAAAAACCCACCAAAACACAAAAAACACCAGACAGGAAAACCTCAGTTTACAGAGTGGTCCTGTGTTGACCCTAGTTAGACTTTAAAAGGCTTGTTTCTAGCCATGAGCACACTACTGTCCATTTACTTTTGCTTTGACAAGCACCTTTCCTACAAAGGGATGGATGATGACGGTGATTATTGTTGAGCTGGCCTATATTGTGTAGGGTTTTTAAGCTAAATGATGATAGACACCATAATAGCTCCAAGGAAATCTGGTGTGAGACTACTCTGCTTTGTCGCCCCTTCCTGCCCTTCCCCCTCTTCAAATTCTGTAATTTCTGGAAGACTTTTTTGAGTTACAGAGGAAAAGCTGGAACTGATTTACCACATGACTTAGTGGGGCTTTCAACAGAAACTTACGGCTATTGAGTATTTCTGACAAAGTCTTGTCAGAGGTTTGGAGCTTGCTTTGTGAATGCATTGATTAATTAATGTCTGCCTCTCTTTCATGGCTTTGACTATTATTTTTTTAAATGGAAGCCACCACAAAGGGCTTAATTGCAGTGTTTTTACAATTATTTTGTCTTAGAAATATTTGTCAGGAAAAAAGCACATGAAATTGAATGGATGTAAAAATTAATAACATCAGATCCTTTCAATAAAAGGGAATTAATGCAATGAAGATATGCAATATCAGATCGTATCTATGGAGTCAGCTATGCAGAGATCCCTGTCTGAGGTACATGAAATTATGAATTTAGAGGGAATGATAATATTGTCTGTTGTTGATGTTACAATATGTTTTCATCCTGTTGTGTGGTGGGGTGGTTAACACTGAGGGGTACCATGTTCCTCATGCACCTGTATGAATAGCAGGCTTGTGCACTGTCCTTCCCTCTCATGCTTGCCCATGTATCTTCAATTGTCATCTAAGTATAAAGCCCAAAACTCCAGTAATTTGATTGTTCATTGTAAGCTTCTTATGTAAGTATGTGCTTCTTATGTCCTTTAGAGGGGCTTAATTAAACTCTTTTTGGATAGCTGGAAAAAGTAAGACAGGAAGGCAGGATGTCAAGTAACTCCAAACCTGTCTGATCTCCCAAAACCAGGGTAGATCCTTGAAACCCTGCACTGGGATTAAGATGCCTGCATGATTTTGAATGCTAGAATCATGAATCTTTGTTTTGACAAATATCAGGGATATATTGCATTGTCTATCATAATTTTTCTAAAACATTAGAGGGGAGTGTGTGTCAGTTGCAAAACAGAAAGAAGAGGCCTAATGGAGAGGCACTGAGGCCAGAGATGGTGTTGGTGTTAGGGGCAGGACTTGATGGGTGGAATGGTTCAGCTCCACATCCTCAAACTCCAGAAATATGCTGCCTGAGGAAGACACACAAAGGAGTTGCAGCAAGCAGCACATAACCCCATCTATACCCCAGGAATACATAATGGTGTGCATTTGGGTATATGGTGTCAGATGCAGCACTTAGACTTTGCAGGATGGGGGTGCAATAAAAGACTTTGCAGACAGCAAATACTGCTGAGCCCTGACAAACCTCATCAGTTGGCCAGCACACCAGAACCATCACCTCCTCTAAGGCACTTTACCTTTTCTTTCCTCTGTGTGAATTAGATGCAAGAAAAGAGTAGGTGTCTGTTTTAAACACTGGCTTACTGAGCTCAGCCCTGAAAATTGAAATCTGTCTGTGACTGGGAGTTGTTGGCTTCTGCTCCGTGGTTCTCTGGGGAAGAGCTGCACACTCTCACAGCTGGTTTCCCTGGGGTTTGGCTGAAAATCCTCTGCTGCTGCCTCCTTGTGCCTGTGTGTATCCCAGGGGTGGGAGGCAGTTGGTGTCCTGCTTCCTTGCTGGCATTTTCACATGGGAGGCTTGTAAGTTTTAAATCAACTAGAAAACAAGACAAGGTAGAACTTAGATTAATTTGAGAGCTTTTTTCTTTGGTTGGGCAGTGGCCACTGATTTACTAATTTGTTTTTCTAACTCATGAGTTTCCACCCCACATAAATGTAACCAGAAAGGAGGCAGCATCACTTGGCAAAGGAACCTTTAGGTTAAGTTTCATTTTTCCGGAAATGCTTTTCCTTAGTTGTTAAAAAGAAGATTGAGGTTTTTGACAGCACAATGTGGTGTCCAGCCCATGTGTGGGTGGCAGGGAACACATTGAAGGGGGTGCCAGATGTTTTTCTCTGCCTCAAGAGAATATCTTTGAAAATACTCACCATTCTGGTGAGATCTGCTGCTGTACAAACTGCAGAAACTTAAAGGGATCCCAAACATTTGTGCTGCCTGTGGACGCTGAACTGGTGCTCTTGTACATCTGGAGCTCAGTAGGAAGCCAGAGGATCTTCTATCTTGATTTGAAGCTCCGTGACCAGACACACCTCTGGCTCATCATCTCCAGTGCACCGCTACTGCAAATTATTTGAATTTCCTGCAAGTCTGTAACCAAGGTAATGGCACTCATCGGCACTGGTGGAGCTGGCTGTCCTGCTTCACTCATGGATTTTCTTGCCTCTGATGGTACTTTGGGAATGGTTGTCTCTGGCTGAATGACACGATCCCTGTTTTGCTTGGTGATTGAAAATGTCTGCTTTGCTCTTGAAATCAGAGCTGATTCAACTTTCTTCCACTGATGTTTGTTTTACCCATGCCTAGCTGCTATTAGACAGGTACTGACTGCAGCTTTGTGAATATCTCTTTTCCTGCACTGTGCTTTGGGGTCAGTATAGGAAAAAAATATGTCTGTGTTGTTGGAGAGCACAGCATTCCCTGAGAGTGCTCTCAGCCATTGTAGGGATTTGTGTCTGTCTTCTGATGGGTATCTGTTTTTGTTCTGAGGAACTGTGTGGACCAGAAAGTCAACAAAATATAGGTCCAGAGGGATATTGATTGGGAGTTGTGGAATCCAACTGCCCATCCTAGAGCAGAACAACATGCTTAGGCCATCCCTGATGGATGGGTCCTAGCTTATTTAGCCTATTGTCTGAAAAACCTAAGGCAAAATCATCTTCTACTAGCCTGTTCCTCTGCCCTGTCATTGCAGGTTTTTTCTATTGTGTAGCCTAGACAGTCCTTGTTGGCAATTAAGCTGATTAATTTTTGGTTTGCTCTCAACAGACATGTAGTAAAATTGACTGCTGTACTTTTTGCAGCCTTACACAGCTTTGAAGATTTACTGTGTTCAGACCTCTTTCTAAGCATACATACATTCTCTTCTTTGAGTCTTCCCACAAAGGGACACCCACCCCTGCAGTAAAACATCCAAAATCTGGAATATTTCTCTTGGTCACCTACTAGGTTGTCTGGGAATCTTTCTTACTGTATGCAGTGGAGATGATTCATGGAAAAATGCTGGTTATAATCTGTCATTGCTATCTTTATTTCTAAGTAGTTTCTTTTTGAACCTCTTTATAAAGATGACTTTACCAGATATAAGTACATGTAAGCAAAAAAAATCATCTTTAACACAAGATATTATTGAAGTTCCTTTTCATACAGCAGCAATTTAAATGCTTCTTTCTTCCATTCAAAATATAGGATGGAAAGATTTAGGGAATTGTGGGTGTTTTTTCTTCCTTCTTGCCTCAAAACCCTGCTGCAAAAATTGTGCATCTTCCAGAATACCACAGGGCAATTTTGTAAACGTGGAGGCAACCAGAGCTGGAGCTTCTTTGTGGATTTGAACGACTTCAGACTATTTTCTTCCAGCTGAGTATTTGACTGTGTGGGAGGGTTTTCTCCTAAAAGCAATGAAAAAACAGAGGGGAAGAAAACACTAAGTAAATTATAGTTCCAAATTTATTCAACAGATCACAGTTTCCATACCATGGATACAGATTATATCACTAATATTTCCCACAAAGAAAGGAGGTAGTGCCACAGACCTGCAATTAATATTTCACTTCAGCAAAATATTGTGATGTAGCTGTCCTGATTCTCAATATGTACAAAATTAGTGTGTTCCAAGCATTATTTTGCACTCTGCTTTAGTTTCTTGGGAGAAGCATAGCAGTGGAAAGTGGTACTTAGTTTATAAAAAGCACAGTTGGTATCACTTGGAGGGATTTTTGTGCTGTGTGATGTGGCGTGGCGTGTCCTCTCCTCAGATTATAGACAGCCAAAGTTAATTGCCAGTGTGATGCCAGGCTGCAGCCAGCTCCATGGCTGCCTGGCCTGGCCTCTTGGTCAGTTTCCCATGCTACACACTGCAAAGTTCGGGATACTACGAAAAATACAGTGTGAGCATCTGCCTGCCTGGGCTGCTGCTGCTGCTCCCTGTGGAGAGTGCTGGGCACTGGTGTGGAAGGATGTGCCAGTCTCTCATGGGTGCCTGTGTCAACAGGCTGGAAACACTGAGCATCCATGCAAGGAAGAGCAAAGGCTCCGGGTCTGACCATCACAAAAGTGTGCAGGCTGGATCTGCTCCTCCAGCTAAGATAGGTTTTAGTGTTTTGGTATAATAAAGCAAAGCCTAATCTAAGGATGTGCATCTTCAGAAGGCAGGGTATTTTTTTTTCCTTTTTCAACCACTGTTCTGCAAAACATTTTCAGTGCTTTGTTGCGGGCAATAAGTATGTTGTTGGAGAAGGTTGATAGGCACTGCCTGGGTTTGACACAAGTGCCTGTGGCAGCAACACAGTTGGTATAATGACTTATATGCAGAGAAAGTGCTTTGTATGCTAGGATTTCTGCTGCCCAGAGACACTGGAAGAAAGCTTCATAACAGCTGGGGTGCTCACACTTTTGGCTGAAAGTTTCTGTTATCTGTAAGGGCTGAACTCTGGATAGTAAAACCAAAAACCCCACAATATTTACCAAGGGGCACTTAGTGTTTCTACTTAGCTTTGCATTGCCATCTCTTTAGAAATGTGAAATTCTAAATCGGGGTGGGTTTTTTTTCTTCTACCTCTCCCTGATTCCTTCACCATCATATTGTGGATGTTACCAGGTGCAGATGGTCACCAAGGCACCATCACATTCCATTCCTGCCTTTGCAGCAGTGCACCTTCCTCTGTATCAGGATCCCATAGGGAATGTTTTGCATGCATACAGCTCATTTAGGGAAGTACTTGGAACCTGCAGACCTACTGGGAACTGATTTTTTTTTTCCATGCTAACCACCAATTTTTGCTAAGTAGACAAATCTTTAATGGAGAAATAACTGGTAAAAAGGCAGAGCTGCCGTGCATTTAGAGAAAAGATGTGCCTTAACTAAATCATTACTTCTAAAAAAAGTTGTTTAGTCAAGCTGGCACCCAGCTGCCTTCACCCTGGTTAGCAATAGTCTTCCACCAAACCACAAGACTCTACCTGGAATCTGTTTTCTTAAGAAGTAATCCTTGCAAATCCTCATCTCAAAATGCAATTTTCTCTTTCCCCAGTTTCCCTGGTTTTGCTAATCTGGGTATCCTTGATATCCCTTGCTGCTATATCTTCCCTGGCCTCAGCCAATTCCCTACACGCTAATCTTTAATCCTTAGGTTGATTTTTTTTTTTCTTTAGCCTGTGGTTTTGCATTAGTTAATCTGGGTTTTGCACACGCCTGGTTTATCTTGCAACACAGTGGGTTGCCCACTGATGGTCACCTTCTCCACCAGTGCAGAGCCACCTCTGCAGCTCTTCTTGTTGACACAGGGAATATGCTGTCAGAAGTGCAGCAGTGACTATGAGGATTATAGACTAGCACAATTTAGCACAGGTCAGAAATTCTCCCAGAGAATATATGAGTTGGGAAATTGGTTGCATTGAAGTTGGCACAGAAAAGTACCCAGCCTTTGAGCAGGGGCTCTGCCCAGTGCAGCTGAGTAATCCTTAAGATGTTTTCTTCGTTTGTGTGTTGATACATAATATTTTCGGCTAGAGTCCAGGCAGCCCACCAAATTCTGTTAACAGTCAGATCCTAAGGGGATTAGCTAATGACTTTCCATACTGATTGGGTAATGACTTTTTGGAAAGCGAGAACTCAGCAGAAAACAATCCTGGCAATTACAGTCTGCTCATGTCAATACTGCAAGTGCTGCAGAGCAGTTCCATGAATAAAATGGCTTAACTTCTCAAATTAAGTCTGTGTCTGTCTCACTAACCTCCCTACAGAGTCTCCTATTCTTGTCTGATAGAGGAATACCTTTTGTGCTCCAAATTCTTTGGGGGTGAGAGTGGTTGTAATCTTCCTGAACAGACTCTTGTTCTGTCTGCTGCAATAGCTTTTGGTGGCATGCACTGGATCCTGTTGGCATTTCAGGTGCAGCCCAGCCCTGTGGGCTGGTGGCACAATCATGTGCTCCCCAGGCTGCACAGATCCCGTCCTTTGCAACAGGAGAGATACTCAGTATGCTACTGAAAACAGCAAAAAAGATTTCCTGACTTTGGAGGAAAGGACAGGATTTCAGACATCCAAATCTGGTACAGCCATCACTGGGGACGTAATTGCTCTTTTGAAATGTATGGTTAAGAGGGGAAGTCCCTAAGTAGATCCTTGAATGAAAGTCTGGAAACAAGGGGAGAAATAGTTGCCTATGTAAACACTCAGTTCAGAACAGGTCAAAAAGAGGGCAAGCTTCCAACCAACATTCTGATAGCTCTTCCAGAAAGGTGGGGCATAACCTCACATTGACCCTTAGGGTATGTAAAGGAGAATAATTATGCTATAAGCACAACTCAAAAAAAGAAACAAAATATACCCAAGAAGGATCTTCCACCATACCAACACTTAAGGCTTTGTTCCCACTGGAGACAAGAAAGGGTGTGCAGCAATCTTCCTGGTACTTGCAGTAATTTTTTTTTCTAAGCATTCATTTTGCCAGAAAGACAACAGTTTAAAGACATGTTAGCAGCTGCATCTGCAACTGCATCCTTCAGCCATTGTTATGCATAATTGCTCACTGTTTTATCAATTCTGTTATGCTCCCAGTAGCCTGGTTTGAGAGCCAAAGCACATCACTGAGATGTCTGCTCGGGTCCCATCAGAGGCACTGAAACTTGGCTGACTAACTGCTTTGTGCTCTTTGTTTTACCCTTGCTGCTTGCTGCTTGATATAAAAATCAAATAAATCCCTCTAGCCTGTAAATGGGATGGCAAAGTTCACAGGTAACAACAGTGGCCTGCATGCCACAGTTTGCCTTCTGATATATGGAGTTTCTAGCATACCTCTTTAGCAGATACTTAGGAAGAGGAAAAACTGCAGACAAGCAGTTTATTGGAGCTCAATGTGGCTGCTTCCAGCTACTGTTAGACACAGTCTTAAGCAGCGTTGGTGACTTAGTTGTAAAGAGCAGCTTAATATTGGAAGTGTTGGTAGATTCTGATGGTCAGCACAGAGAAATCTTAATCTTGATTTCACTGTAGCATACGGCTTTGGAGATTTTTTTTTTTGTCCTATGTGAGCTCACCTCTCCCATAGCTGCCTGCCTTCTCCTTCTTCACTGTCACTGACTTGCTTCCCTGAGGAGAATAATGCCTATCCCAGGTTTCAAGGGAAATTTGTTCAGTGAAATGCAGTTACATTTCTTTATTTGGGCAACCGTACTTCTCCCACTCATCTTCACTGTAGTACAAAAGTCAGTAGTTTTTTTTCCTCCTTCTCCTCAATAAAAAAAAAAAAAAAAAAAAAAAAAAA
>VZUA01042060.1:21410-43855 GCA_013401035.1 Horornis vulcanius
AAATACAGTGACAGATCTTTTTCTGGAAAGCAAATATGATGCTATTCGAGCATGCAAACACAGGAGATTATAATGCAAACTGATTTGCAGCCTCTGAGTGTAGTGGCCATTGCCAGCTGTTGGCCACAATAGAGTGTTATTGTGTCCTCTCATTGTCACTGTCATCTCCAGTGATGCTATGAATGGTGTCAAGTGCACCCCTCACACCCTGCCTCAGAGTGGGGGGACACCCCTCTCAGCTGTCCCCAAGAACTAGTCCCCACCACTGCCACTTGTATTTCTGTGGCCCTGCCTGAGCAGAGACGCCTCCCAGGCTGCCCCTTTCCCTGTGCTTCTTGTACTCAGCTGCTTTTGTCCTTTGCTGGTGTGGGGGCAGGCCCTGCTGCCTCTTGGCTTTCAGTGTTGTGTGTATTCCTCCAGCTGTTGCAGTTGTGTGCCTCTCTGCCTCTCGCATTTTTTCACGGGCTGAGTCATCACCACTGCTCCTGAGCACTCGTGCACTTTCAGCATCTTGAATCTTGGTCTAAATCTTACTGCTTGAGCCAGTTTCTGGTATTTTCCTTCAATTGTCCTGATTTTGCAGATTATAAATTTAAATGAAGAGGGCTCTGATTTTCCACTCTCTTCTGCTCTCAGGCCCTTGTTGCATAGTAAGCGACCAGCTGACAAACACTGCATGTAACATCATGCATATTCCTGCTGACACTGTTGACAGCAGAGCTCATGCATAAAAAAATTTATGTCATAAAGCATAGGTAGCTCTGCAGACTTCTGCTCTATTTAATGCCCAAGTCAGAATATTGGTCAAAGCTTCTCTAAGAACGAGAGATGACATTTCCCCATCTGCTCATGTGAGGGGAGGAGTTTGATCTTTGAAAAGCAGAATAATTGTTAGAAGACAAATGGGCAGGCTAAACTGCAATATGCTCCAGGAGTAATTGCTCCTGAGTTGCAAATGTGTTCAGTGAAGAGGGCTATGTAGCAACGCTGTTGGGAACAGGTGTGAAAGCTTTTTAATGCTGTTGGCAAGCAGAATGATGCTTCTTTTTGACCATGAAGTAAAATAAGAGAAGGATTTCATACACATTTTTCAATAAGGATTAAGAGGAAATTTTTTGTGCTTCTTATCTAACCTGTGTTCTGAACCATGCATGTTCGTTAAAACAGAGACCAAAGGATGGGGTCTAGAGACATCACGGTTCCATTCTATGCAGCAGCTTTTCTGCTGGTTTTTGTCAAATCATATAATTGTACAATAGGCTGGGTTCTCTGAAGGAAATCTAGTTCCAACCCACCTGCCATGGGCAGGGTCATCTTTTACTAGATCAGGTTGCTCACAGCCCCAGTCTGACTTTGAATGTTTCCAGGGGTGCCACATCTACCACTTCTCTGGGCAACCTGTGCTACTGTCATCACAAAAAAATTTATTTCCTACATCTGGTCTGAATCTACACTTGTTTAGTTTAAAATCTCTACCACTTGTTGTCACAACAAGCCCTACTAAAAAGCCTGTCCCCATCTTTTTTAGGGCCGAAAAGCTACAATTAGGTCTCGCTGGAGTCTTCTCCATGATGAACAGTCCCATCTCCCTCAGCCTTTCCTCACAGGAGAGATGCTCCAGCCCTCTGATCATTTTCAGCGCCCTCCTCTGGGCTCACTCCAGCATCTCCCTGTCCTTCCCATGCTGGGACCCCAGCTGTGGATGCAGAGCTCCAGGTGGGTCTCCCCAGAGCAGAGCAGAGGGGCAGAATCCCCTCCCTCCCCTGCTGCCCACGGGGCTCTGGATGCAGCCCAGGACACGTTTGGCTCTCTGGGCTGTGAGTGCCATGGCCGGGGCATGTCCAGCCTCTCACCCAGCAGCACCCCCAGGTCCTGCTGGGCAGGGCTGCTCTGGGTCTGGTCATGCCCAGCCTGTGCTGATACTGGGGGTTGCCCTGACCCAGGTGCAGCACCAGCACTTGGCCTTGTTAAACCTCATGAAGTTCCCATGGGCCATTCCTCAAGCTTGTCCAGGTCCCTCTGGATGGTATCCCATGGTTCAGGTGTGTCATCAGTACCGCTCAGCTTGGTGTCATCTGCAAACTTGCTGAGGGTGCACTTGATCTCACTGTGCTTGCTGTCAATAATGATATTAAATAATTCTGGTCCTAGTACAGGCCCCTGAGAGACACTGATCACTCATCACTGATCTCCATTTTGACAGTGAGCTGTTTATCCATTGCAAGATGTGACTTTGTGGCAAGAGCTGCCTCTCAGTTTGCTAAACCATCCTCCTGCATTCAGGGTGCAGGATCTGTAGGCACACCACCATTTAGCATCAGCACTTCCTGCCACTGATGAGATTGTTCACCCAGTTCCCTCCTTTCCGTGCAAGGCCTCTCCCACTGTGAGGACACCATCTCTCAAGCAGACAAAATTGTGATGGTTCTTTCAGTGTTGAAGGTTCTCTTCTCTACTGTGCCTCAGTGTTCATTGCAGCAGAGAGCTGCAGCCCAGGTCTTGCCCTCACCTGCCTTGCAGAGTCATCTGTGCCAAACATCACAGGCATCTGATACGAAATAGAAAATGTTAATGGAAACTATCCAAAAGGCAGGTGGCCAGGGTATAATCCCCTCCCTGTGAGCAATTTGAAACCAGTGTATGTCATATTGCCTCTTGAGATGCTCTATTCACTATATTCCTAGGAGAAAGGAATTTTCTTGCTGATTTTGTGAGCTAAGTCTAAACTAAGTTTCCCATTGTTCCAGTTATGCTAAAAACATTCTCAGATAGAAAAATGTTGGAGGGTTGGGTCATACACTTATTTACACATGAATGAAAAGCCACATGCACAAACATTTAGCATTTTATTTTTGTAAAGACAGGCAAAACTCCTTTTTTTACCCCTTTTAAAAATCCAAATCTGTGCTTGAGTTTTCATGCATTTGTTACTAATTTCTGGATTAGTGGTGTAAGTTAGAAATCCTTTGTTTCTCTGCATTTGCAATCACTTGGCTAGTTTTTTTGAATTTGATAATGCATGATGAAAGGCCTGTGGGTAATCTGAGTGTTGCAGCTGCCTTAGACCCCATGCAGTGTCAATCCTACGCTGCCTCATCTGAAGAATCTTGTTCTTTTTACCTGAAGGTGCTGAACATGATTTAGTGGGAAGATGTGGGTTGCACATCCTGTGTTCCTGTCCACTTCTGCAGGCTTTTGTGTTTCATGGCATCACGCTACTGGCTGCACAGAGGAGTTGTCAGTCAACCATCCATGAGCATACCTTTCCACACAGAGCAGATTATTCCCAGAGGTTTGTTCTATGACAGACACATGTTTGAAGGTGGTGGTAACACTAGTATTTAGTATCTTCTAGTATCTAATGTCACCATGCTGTTTCAAAGGCACTCATAAAGACAATGTATCACAACCTGCTAGATCTGCAGAAGGGCTGTGCTGGTGAGCTGGGGTTAGTGGGTCCTCTGGGTATGCGGGCACCTGGCAGTGCTGTGTTTTTCAGCAGTAAATGTTCAAAGCACAAATTTAAAGCATTCCAGTGCAGTGTTTCCTTCTGGGCAGAAGGTATTTGTGGTGACCTGCCTCTGTGTGTCTGCTGTTTGTGCTGTCGAACTGCCAGCTGGCTCCAGGCATCCGCACTCAGCCCCGCGCCACGAATGAACAGGCGCTGTTTAGTTGGGCCCCATAAATAGCTTTTGTTCATTCATTGAAAATGCAGTAATTATAAACATGCTAGTTTAATAACTGTGTTTAATTAATGGTGGGTTAGTAAACGATGCATAGAGAGGAGGTTAAAATTTACTAAAGGCTATCGCTGTGTAGCTCTTAATTGAATTAAGTGTGTATTAAATTGGGCCTCTTTTCCTGTCCCTGGAGAAAGAAGCTGGGTGCACTGGAGCGTATGGATGCTATTGATTTCAGAAAGTTCTGGTTAAAGGCAGTACAAAAATGCTCTATGGCCAAAGGCCAGATCCTTCTGCATATATAATAAGGCCAAGGCAGTGTTAGTACAAAAAGACAGAGAGCATAATGTTTACTTAAGGAATTCATATACCTGTTATTATTATCACAAGTAATTTCCCAAGAAGGCCTAGTGGGAAAAAAAAATTCCCTACACTCACAATTTTAGGCTTATTTTGGAATTGATAGCTCTTTTAATAGCTTTTATACAGGAGAATAGGTTGTCCTGTTTCTGGTTTCTCTGTCTATATGTAAAAACATATATACACTTAACCACAGCATCAAAAAATCTGAAGGAAAATACCATCAGGTTTTTATTTTGTTTTTTTTTTTCCAGCCACCTCTGTCCAGCAAGACTGTTTATTTCATAAGTAATCCTCTAGGATGGTTTGTAACAGAGAATGAAGGCAAGAGCTGCCGTGTGTTAGGCATGGCATCCTTGTGCCCGGTTTCTTTTAGAGAAACTTGTGTCATGCTTGAAATGAGCTTCTATAAAACTTGTGTTCTTAGCATAGGAAAGTCGCATGCACATGTGGAATAAAGGCTGTCTCTGTTTAAAAAGAGAAAAATAAAGGTGAAGTTTCGATTGAGTTTACTGGGAGATTTGGACAAACAGTACAGTTCAATGTAATGGAATTTTTTTTTCAAACTTTTGAATTAAAAGCTTCTAATGGGCTTTTTAATGTATTTTGAAGGTCAAACATTACATATTGCAAATGAATAATTTCATGTTTTATGAGTATGTGTTCTCACTGGATTCACGTGTCTTCTTCTACCAAAGTCTTCCGGATGTCGTTTTGGCTTTGCATTACAAGTAGTTTTGCAAGTAGTTTTCTTGGAGCCAGCTAGAGTTTTATGCACATGGAAAACCAGGAGTTGGCTTTGGATTTTATTTTTTTTTCCCCTCAAGATGTGCAACTTGCATGCTCAGAAAAAGAGCAGTTTGCATGAACTAAATGGGTCAATAGCCCAAATAAAATTTTTGCAGAAGAACTTGCTGGTATTTTTTTCACCGGTCCACAGCATCAGGGTACAAGCACAAACAGCTCTTATCAGAGCTGTTGGATAACTGACTCAGAAAATGCAGACAGCTTATACTTGATTGCTTTTTCTCCTATTGCCTAGGCTGCAGAATCAAAAAAAAAAAATGAGGTGACCATTAGGAGAAAGCTGAGAAGCTCTCATTGACTATTTGACTAAGCCCTCAGTAGCAGCATTTTTTCAGAAAAACAGTGTTTTCCTTCAAGTCCTTAGAAAATTCTTCATTTGAACTTAAAAAGGCAGATATTATGCAGAATTTATCTCCCACGTTTGTTAAAAACATTTTTTCTAGTTTTATAGAAAAGTAGGTCACACTAGGGTGCACTGTTTCTTTTTGAGCCATACAGACAAAAATGTAATCACAGAAGGATGTTCTAATGAAGGCAATTAACAGGGAGATTTGTAAAAATATTTGAGGAATGTCAGTTTTCCAGGAAGTCAGGCAGTTTGGGAAAGGAACAGACTTTTAAGAGAATCATTTGCCTGTAAGAATATCTGAAATGCTTGAACTGTCAACAAGAAAAAACAAAGTAACTCAAAAAGTGATTTGCAAAAACATGTAAAGAAATTTAGTGGGTTTGGAGGTCTGACAAAATTCAGGAAGAAGTGGAAGAAGTATTTAGTGACAATTTCTGAAGAAGGGCAGGACAATGGAATATAGAGATCATTTGTTTTGGTGATGTTTGTGCCCTCTGGGCACTCTCGGTCCTGATGCTGCTCATGCTGGGGTGAAGGGTGAATTTTCCACCCATGTGAAGTCTCTGTGAGTTTCTGGAGCTTTGCATGCCTGGATCTTGAGATGACACCTGTGCAAGGAGATCTGTTTTTCTCTGGAGGGCTCTGTGCAGCACCCACGTACTGGTTTTGTGGATGAAAGAGCTGCTTTAAATATCACTACTGAGGTTTGTGACACTGTGGCACAGTAACATACTTCTGTTTGGGTTTGTGTTGTGACTATTATGCCTCTGGTGTTTTCATGAGAGAAACATGCTTGGTAAGAACTAGAGCAAGCTTAAACTGCTAAACCTTGCTTGCATGATAATGTTATCTCTTTCATGAGCTATTGCTCTCCCACAATATAATTAGTTGAGTATAAGTTGCTTCAAAGAAATCCTGCTGGTGTTGCTGTTTGTAACTCTACAACATTTGGGTGAAAATAGCAGGAAAAAAAAGGTGGCTTAGCTTTGATGTCTGATACTGTTAGGAGTGAGTTGCTCTTTCCTGCTTCAGAGAGCTTCTCACAGCTGTTGAGAGAAGTACTTAGCCCCAAAATGCAAGACTTGTATCCCCCAGGGTTGGTGGAGAAGAGGTTGTGAATAATTTGACTTGAAGTCAAGGTGGTGCTCAGTGGAGCAGGAAATTAGGAGTGCTATTTTTAAATGCCGAAGAACTTATTAAAAAGCAGTAATGGTTTTCATTAGACAAAGAGCTTTGAGTTTAGGAGTCTCATGATTTGAGGTAGCATCATTCATCAAGTAAGTGTTTTTTAAAGAGTGCCAAGTAAATCTGTCTTTCTGGAAGGGTTGGTGACTATCAGGAGAATTAAGTAAGGGATGCAAAGCTTTTTTGACATAAGTCTTGGCATACCAAGTATGCCTCTCTAAATTGGCAGCTGGTGTTGCCACACATTAGCATTTAGAATAAAATAAAAATGACAAATTTGTCTAATGTGAGAATAAAACTAACACAGAAATTCTGCTCAGTCTGTATCATTTGGTCCTCTCTCTTTTGCTCTGTGCCTGTGATTTTCCAAGAATTTTAAAGATAAGAAAGACACAAGCTTTCATGCCCCCTCCCCTTCTAACACCAGATGGAAAATGGCCCATGGACATAAGCTTGCAGCAAAAGGAGGGATAATTCAAACATTAGAGAAGAAAATTCTGAGCATAAAGGTTGGGGTCACTTAGCCAGAGAGGCTGGGGAATCCACACCAATGGAGATTGTTGTGCAGACTCTGCAGGGATGTGTCATCTCTGTCCAACACTATTTCAAGGAGGGAGGTTGAGCAGAGGCCCATTGAGGTACCTTCCAAACTAGGTTAGTGTGCTTTCTGTGACAGAAAAAGGGCAGTCAGCCTTTGAAGATGGTTATACTAGGTTAAAATCAAGAAAGCAGAAGTCTTACCTTCCTTTGTCCTTGCCCAAGACAGAAAAGCGTGTTAATGCAAAGAATATTTGACATTAAAAAATTATGTACAACCAGAGCAGAATAAGATCCAGATCCCCATGGCTGCAAAAAGTCGCTTTGATTTTTTTCCAGACCTTTGGGTTTCTTAGCAGCAAGTTCTCTGCCTAAGGGCTCTTCAGAGAATGGGTAGTCTAAAGCTGGCAGGTCTTGAGATTAATTTTACATTTTTCTGCTGAATGTAAGTCCAAGAAGACATGTAGTAATCATGATAACACATTTACAGCTGCACTGGAATGCCCTGACCCTAAGCAGGTCATAAGCTTCAAAAAGTAACTGCTTTCTGTGATGTTAAAACAGCATTTATTCTTTGGCTTTGTAAGACTTTATAGTTCACTAGAGTGTGAACAAAAGCTTTCTATTTGGTGCTTCAGGAAGATTTTTCTATTTATTATTGCCCAAGATATCTCTTATCTCCAAGACAGAGATGACTTTTGAGGTCTCATACTCTTCAGCACCTGGTTGTACATATTTGCACAGAATTGTAAATGAGATATTTTCTTGCACTGTTGAGTCATTCTTGTTCAACACGTGGTATATATGTAAGTAAAACTAAAGATGTTTTTAAACTCATTATTCAGTGGAAAGCTGATTAATGAGACCTTGAAACCTAGCTCATAGCAGGCAATAAAAACTAGAGGTGACTTGAGAGTGAGCCATTATATTGTGTTTGGAGGGAAATTCAGGCTCAGGCACACAGTGAAGTTTGCACTGGGTAACAATTCATACAAGTCAGCAGACCTGTGGTAACTGGGGCTCAGTGATTGCCTCTGACAATCAATAAGAGGTCAAAACCAGGCTGTTGGGCTCCTGCCCTGCTCACTGCCAAGGCATGGTCCTACACCTTCCCT
This sequence comes from Horornis vulcanius, assembly GCA_013401035.1. NCBI lineage: Eukaryota > Metazoa > Chordata > Aves > Passeriformes > Scotocercidae > Horornis > Horornis vulcanius. Next base: position 29,444 of record VZUA01042060.1, read on the forward strand.
TTTACAAGCACTAATGCCTCTGTGGCCGGATCTCCAGCCTGGCTGATTCCCTGGGGCAGTGGAAGGGGTTCTGCCCCAGACCAGCTACCCTCTGAGTCCTTGGGATGAGAGAGCATATTGAGCACATTGTGCATTCCCAAACATCCAGCAAGGAGCTTGCTCAGCTGTGATGACTGGCTTGGGCTCTGAACTTCTTTTCTAGATAGATTTTCAGATTTTGAATTTCTACTTTCTCGCCACTATCATGACAATAAATGTTTTGTGTATCTTCCAAGACACAAAAAATTGCTTCTTGGTGCCAAATGAAGTTTGCTTCTACTCCAATGACTTGCAAAGTAAGTCTGAAGTATGCTGAGGCTGCTTATGGTTTTTAGAAACCATTGTTATTAGCATGAGGAGTTTGGTTTTTAAATGCCCTTTGAGGGGGTTGAAAATCCTGCCTTCAGCCTCCCAAACCACTGCTGTGGTTCAGACTGGTGAGGTTGTTCAGTCATGAAAAGTTCTGATAGCAGCATCTCAAAGTAGAGATGGTAGGAAGAGAGCGTGGAAGAGGGTGGAGAAAGGAGAAGATGTGTGGAAAAACAGTGTCTGGTTTGTGTGTGTGTGTGTGTGCATGTGAGAGAGAGAGAGACTGGGTCTTTGCTGGAGGATGAAAGCAAAACCTGTCTCTGAGGGCATGGTCCTGGCTCTTGATTCACTGCATTCCAGTGGAAAGGGATAGCCTGGCTGGATATATGTCTGCTCTCTTAAAGAAATTTCTGTTCTCCAAAGCCTTTACTGCCTTAAATGTAAAGATCAGCATCACAGCTCATACTCCCAAGGTGTCTGAAGCAGAGGCAGACTGGTGACCACTCTCTTGATCTTCATTAAAGGTGCATTTCAGTGGTTTTGCCTGAGTGTACTGGAGTTGCTCTGGGTTGTGACCAAGCTGTAGTCCCTTGTTTGTTGTCCTGCACTCCCAAGTTGAGGTCTGAGGGAAGAAGTTTCCACTCCTGCAAGTCCCTGCTGCCCTCAGGGGCTGGTTAAGGCCTGTGGGGTGAGTTGGTGCCCTAATGAACTGTGGCCACCTGGATAATGAGGCAGAAAGTAAATCTCACACATCTCTGTCCATCTTAAAATTATGAAGTGCAACATAATTTATCTGAGCAACCTTATTTTCAACATTCTCTTCCCTCTTCCTCTCCAAGTGTTGTATTTCTGCTTTGGAAACTGCTCTGCTTTATATTTATACCTCTTATATGACAGTCCAGAAAGCTTGAATGCATCCTCTTTTTTTTTTTTTTTTTTTTTTTTTTTTCCCTAAGAACAATTAATTTCCAACTAAAGATTGGCAGTTTCAAAATGCAAATGTAGAAATACGGTGTTCCAGTCCGAGAAGAGGAGTTGTGAACAAGCCCAGGAGAACTGCAAGGCTGGAAACCCCAGGGATGAACAGCTGAGATGAGTTAAACAAGAGCTTAATCTTTTCTTTGAAAAATACTATTACCTGGTGTATCAAATCTATTCAAAATAATCCAAAATATCTCTTGGCAGATTATGGTTTTAAGAAATCACATTTAATTCTGCTTCTTTCCTTAATGGATTCCTGTTATGGTTTGCACTTTTAGGCTTTTTGTAGAAGCAGGGCAAAATTTCCATCTGTGTGGGGAAGTCCATAAATTAGCTAGTGGGAAAGCCTGCAGTGGCAATTCCTGTGGGACATTGTTCCTCTCAAGGGGCAATATCTCCTTTTCAGGCTTGGCTCCTGCAATGCATGTTGGGCTTTTTACATCGGGGTGAGGACCAGCAGGATGAGGATGTGTGGTCATCAGCCTCGTCTGCAAGAACACTATCAGACACCCAAACTCTTCAGATTTTTAAGGCTGAAGGTAGGGAAAATGGCAAAAGAAAAGAAAATATTTGGGGATTTCTTAGTATAGTTCTCTGGAAATTTCACAGGAATTTAAATATGATATTCCAGTGAATATGTCTCTTTAAAATACTGGGTTTTCCCAGTGGATGAGAATTCCAGTTCTTTACTTACTCTACTTTATTGTATTTTTAAGGTTTTCCATCTTGAGTCTGGGCATCTGGGTTCAGTTTTCCATTTATGAAAAAAGCACTGGGACATTTAAATAATTCAAGGGAGAAATTATATGCGCTCAGCAAACAGATGTCAAAAAAATGAAAGAAGCTTAAAATCTAGGCCTCCAAAGTCACTTCCATATATTTCCTTTTTAAAGAATGCATTTTTAATCAGCTTTTAGAAACAAAGTGCCGTGCAGACATGTATGTACTTACCCAGTGTTTCATCATGGGACAGAACAAAGAAAGTGAAACCAAAGTTACAAACTATTGTATTATAATATGTTAAATAAATGCTATGATACCAAATTGCTTCACCTGACAAAGTCCAGAGTTACAGGACTGTCATATTGTTGTTTTCCAGATGATGTGAAGATAATTGAATGAGTTTCTATGCTTTGTAACAACAGGAGTTCATACAAGTGCTCTGGTGGCTCTGGTAAAAAAAATGGAATTAAAGAAGAATACCGTTTTCCAGGAAATATGATCATTGTTCTAATTGTAATTTGTAATTATAATTTCTGATTTGTCTTTCATAGTCTCATTCAGCACATTTTTCCTATGAAATCACTTCAGGGGTGAAATTTAGATTGTGTGTCTCTGCCTCTCTCCACTCAGCACAGCTGTAGGATGGCTCCTGCCCTGGCTATAATCTAAACTGCCAGCCAAAATATGAAGAAATTGACTAATCTGAAGGGAGTCTAGCATGTTTTAGTAGAATAATGGAAGAAAAGTAGGTGAAGACAGACAGAAGAGGACCTTGCCCTCCTGAGGTTGGTGTGGGAGGGGTCAGCCCGGCTCATTTTGAGGCTGCTGATAAAGCTGCTGTTGCCACACAGTTTCTTGATGCCACCAGGTCATTAGTTTGGGTTGGAGTTTGAGGTTTTTCAGTCCTGGTTTAGCACCTGGATGGAGTCTGATACGTCTGATCTCCAGGGGCTGCAGGTTTTCCTGGGGCGCCTGGGAGAGCAGTGCCAGTGCAGGGTCTCCACTGTGCCTCTCCCCTTGGGGAAATGCCTCCACACATCACAGTTTCCACTGGGCTTTGAGCCAGCTAAGGAAGATCTTTGAAGCTGACTGAATAATCCGGTGGGGGACAGAGGCTGCTACACTTTCCACTGGCACCTCTAAGGGCAGATTATGTTCACTGGAACAAATCTTCTGCCACTCACTGTCATCAGTGTGAAGGTGATTTCTGGGTTTGTCACCTCTCCTCCTCTTTCATTTTGGTGGAGGGGGTTGCTCAGGTTTTATGGAGGTCTTTTTAAAGCTGTGTGTGACACCCTGCTGCTCCTCTCTTTATCCACCCTGCCCAAATTGGACCACGCTAGCAGCTATTGCAAAAGAGATGCTATTTAATCAGGTCCATGCTTGGTTGTTGCCAGAACAGGCGAATGTGGGATTAGCAAAGCAGGGAAGGTTGTACCTGCTTTCTCTGGTGCTTGGTGGAAAGAATAATGCTTTGTCATGCTCTGGCTTTCCTGGCCTGGGCTGCCAATTCTTGCTGGCAACTCTTCATGGGCTTTCTTGCTTGGGAAGAGTTGTTCTTCCTTCAATTTCAAAGTATTTCCTTTTCTCTGTTGTTTTTCTTGTTGGTTCTGCATCTTCCCTGCCTGCAGGTTGCTCATAGAAAAACATGAGTCATCAGTAAAACTGGTTTTTTTTTGTAGATATGTAGTGCAGTGATATGGCTATCAAATAACTCTCTTTGGCAGCATCTTAGTACATTGCTTGGGATGTTGTGATGACTTTAAAGCTAAAAGTGTCTAAGAAAAGTATTCTCAAATACTAAAACTTTGGTTGAATTTTCTAATGCTGAATATTGATATATGTAATATGATCTTTGGGAATATTCTGGTGACAACATATACATATTTCAGCTCCTGATCCCAAGCACATTTCCAAGCACATGATAGAACAGATACATTGTAAGTCTGTTGATACGAACAATATTATATAATTCCTTAAGTGTTTGAAGGATTAATTCCTTAGCTTTTGATAACTTGACTTTTGCCTATGCTGCACTTGCTTTTTTCTTAAAAATTTGCACAAACGTGTATTTAATTTATAATATTTGAATCTAATATTGTAGTAGCACTATGTTTCATTTTAAAAAGTCCACTTGGTTTAAATAAGGCTTGCTTTGAAGTTTGAAATTAATGGTAGATTTGGGGGAAAAACAGGTGTGTGGTGGTTCTGTTTTGTGTCTTTTTCCTTTAGTTATATCCTGTTAGAGAGAATGATTATGATGAGAGCTTATGTGGGGGAGTCAGCTTGTAGCATGTTCTTAATCTTTGGCATGTTGCTGAAAGCCTGCCTAGCTTCTTTTAGATACAATCTACAGTTACACATATCTGAACAACATAATACGTGAAAGTGCATATGATGTGTCTTTAAGTCCAGTGTGTGGTTACCACACCAATACTGTTTGGGATAGTAAAGATTACTCTGTGTGTTTGCTCTGAATGGACTCCCTCTTTTGCCCCTTCAGCCCAGTAAGAACATTGACTCAGAAACTTGAATATTTAAAATGCCTGAAGGCAAGACTTTGCTTTTCAGGCTTTGCTCCTTGTCTTTGCAGAGAGGATGACTGCATAAAAGCACATGATTAGATGAAGCATTGAATCATTATTTATAGAGTATAACATTTATTTATGTATTTTTAATTGGGACTCTATTCAGCATTCAAGACTTCTAAAGCACCAAAGAGATACACAACAGCTACCATGACAGCAACTTCTGTGTGTGAAACCTTTGCCCCAGACTTTGTGCAGATTAGTGAGATGGTATGTGGTGTAAATGTGTAGAAAATGAATCTCCTGACCAATACATGGTGGTGACAGAGTTCCTGAAGAGTGAAGTTGATGAAGACTCTGTATCTGGGCTGCAGCATCTGGACTCTTGTGAACTTTGTGTGCAGACTTCCAGGAAGGCAAGCATCTTCTGAATTTCCCCTGAGAGCCCAGGATCTATTGGCTGGGGGTAGGTCCTACAGTTACAGCAGCAAATACTGCACAATCAAAGCCAGGTAAAATCCCCTTTACTAAGAAGGGGAGTAAAATCCCCTTTACTAAGAAGGGGAGTAAAGCCAGGTAAAATCCCCTTTTCTAAGAAGCTGAGTTTGCTCTATCTCTAGTGCACTCTCCCTTCCTTTTCCTTGACAGATAATTTTCAGTCAGGGAGAAAACTCTGTTTGAAAGGAAGTAGACCAAAGACTGAAGTGATTATCTCATCTAGTTATTTCTGAAACCAGAGTACCATCCTGAGCTTGCTTGTGTGGAACTACAGAAGCAGCCATAAAATTCAGCTGCCACCAAAAGCATGATCACACCTTGCCTGAGAAAGGTCAGAAGAGGTTTGGGAAGCTTCCAGATTCATGCTCCAAGAGGTCTGGCTGCAGAAAGACATTGTTGCTATGGTCAGTACTGGGGCAAGTCCTGTGTGATACCTAAATCGATGATCAGGACAAGGGGAATCGAGAGCACCCCCAGCCAGTTTGCAGATGGCACCAGGCTGGGTGGGAGTATTGGTCTGCTGGAGGGCAGGAAGGCTCTGCAGAGGGATCTGGACAGGCTGGATCCATGGGCTGAGGCCGATTTTGGGTGGTTCAACAAAGCCAAGTGCCAGATCCTGTCCCTGGGTCACAACAACCCCAGGCAGTGCCACAGGCTGGGACAGAGGGGCTGGAAAGCTGCTGAGGGGGAAAGGACCTGGGTGTGCTGATCACCAGTGGCTGAACATGAGTTGGAGTGTGCCCAGGTGGCCAAGAAGGCCAAGGACATCCTGAATGTATCAGCAATGGTGTGGCCCAGGACAAGGGCAGTGACTGCCCCTCTGTACTGGGCACTGTTGAGGCTGTACCTAAAATCCTGGCCATAGTTTTTAGTCTCTCAGTGCAGGAGAGACTCTGAGATGCTGAAGTTGGACTCAATGACCTTGGAAGTCTTTTCCAACCCAAATGATTCTATGGTTCTATGAAAGAAATGGATGCTGTGGTCAGCATCAGCAGCATCTATTCTCTGAGAGGTGACAGCTCAATGCTTTTAGTGAGTTTCTACCAGCAGGGTTAACCTTCAATTTGGGAAAGAAAAATCCAGTCTGGCATGCATGCTTTGGGAGGCTGCTGTAGTTCAGCTGGAGGTTAAGAGGACAGAGGCAGCAATGACATGGTTATGGTTCAGTGGTTTGTGTCCTTCAGAGGTCACACATGAACCCTTTGTGCCTCAAAAACCTCTGCACTGATCTGAGAGCAGGAATGGAAACTAAATTAAAACTGCAGAGGCTGACCCTACATCTGTGGAAATCCTGCTGATGGCTGTGGTTGAAGCCATGTCCAGGTTTTGGAGATGCATTCTCGAAGGAGGTTATGAACAGTCAGCTTCATTCTGCTCTTGCCTGTCAGGGCTATATGGAGCAAAGCTGAGCTCTGCTGATGTGTTAAAGTGCTTCACACAGCTGGACCAACACTTCTGGAGAAGGAGTGAAGTGTAACTATGCAGTGTTGAAGGGAAATGCAGGTGTTGCCTCCAGGTACATATTGGCGGTAGAGATGTAAACTGTTATCTGAAAGTCCATTGGTTTTTCACCTCCCAGCTGACTGGGAGGTGAAAGAGAATATTGCTGATGATGAGTAAGTGAGCAGTGTTATGAGACCTCCTTGTCATTCTTTAGGGTAAATTTTAGGAGCAAACTTTTGAAGTAGTCTCCTCTGGAAAGAAAGTTAAAACTGACCCTCCTCCAACCAGTTCGGGAGGTAAATCTCCCAAGAGAAAAACGGAAAAAAATGTTTATATAACAAGCAAAGTACCTCACAAACATGAAAAAATGAATATTAAACAATACAACCTCTTGCAGTTCTGAAGAGATGGCAAATCCAGAAAGTTCTTGCCATGGGTGTAGCTTGTCTCATTTAGTCTCTTATCAGCCCCTCCTGCACTGGAAAATGCCGCGTCCCAAGCCCCGCTTAGCCACAGGTGTGGGCTCACGGTGTTTTTCTGGGCTTTCAGTCCAGAGCAGGCTGATCAGTTCCAAGAAAAAGAAAAGCCACAGTCGGGGGAACTCCTCTGCCTCAGCTAGCTAAAAACTAATTAAAAGCAGAGAGCTCTCTCCTGCTGTCCGTGCTGCAGACAACAGAGTCCATGAGAAGGGTGCGGGGGAGCAAGTGCAGTCTGCCAACAAACTGCGCAACTTCTTCCCCCTTTTGCTCTCAGAACCATCTGAAAGGTGCAGGACTTATTTCTGGGGAAAACAGATGAGTGGGGATACAATTCAGCATCATAAAGTCACCCTAGGAAACTGCCAAAGCCAAGATGGGAAGGATCTTCTTTGGAAGTCCTTCCCTAAGCTCTATTTGGCATACTTGCTTGGGACCACTCACAGTAGGCTGCTAATTATTTCCAGTGCTCAGGTCAGACTAGAGATGATTAATGGATTTTGGGAATAGTGATGTGGAAATATGCCTTATTATATCTGGTAATAATAATAACAATAATTTTGTTTGTCTTAACTCAACTTATGGGAAAATAAATATTAACTAACTTATTTATTTATTTATTTATATATTTATGATTTTAGCCTTTCCAGTAACATGGTAAAATCCCATCAGTCCACCTTCCATGTGTATTCATTCTGCAGTGTTGTAAGCTGTTTGTTTTCTTGGTGCTTATCAAGATTTAATTTAAACAGCTTGTTGGGGACATTTGTTTGTTTAATATAGAATCACAGTATTGGAACACGAGATGTTTGTGGTTTGTTTGTAATACTAGATGCATGACTCCTGCAGACAATGCAGTCCAAATTTAACATGTTATTTACATTTTCTTGTTTTATGAATAATTACTGCAGAGATCTTTCCCACAGGAAGGTCTTGAAAAGAGTGGAAGCATTTAAAAATAATTACAGATCTACTTTTGTCTCTATTTTAATGTAAGTGTTGTTTCCAGAAAGAACTGGAGTGTACAGTAAATTTCTATGAGTGTTCAAAACACTACACAGAAGCCCAGTCCCCCAGGAAACCTTGCAATTGAGAAATTTGGGGTTTTGCCTATCAAGGTATATAGAGAAATAGGGATTTGTTTTGAAGTCATACAGGACTAGGTGACATTAGCAAGGGCCTTTAAAAACTGGGTCAATTATTTAGATGCCTAAATGTAAATTTGAGGTCTAACTCTGTTACTTATATGCCTGTAGTTGTGACTAGTTTTCTGTGTGAAAATGTGTGTGTGTGTGTGTATTTGTGACAGAGCTGTGCTATTTTCAAACTTGGAAAAGGGATGTTTCTTGGAATCTGCATACTTAAAATTAGATTTCCTCTGTGGTTACACAACTGTAGAGTAAATCCAGGAAAGCATCGCTGACTAATTGTGTTACTCCAGATTTTTACTTCTATAAATTATGTGAGAAACGAATTCAGAGTACTCTGAAAATTCATAACGGTGCTTCCCAGCATCAGCTCTGAACTGATGGAAGAGATCCAAAAGACGATTAGGCATGTTGGTCTACAGTGGAGGCTGAATAATTGCAGAACTGGATGGGCATCGCTCTTCAAGAAACTCTTTAAATACAGTTCTTTCATCACTGAACAAGCTTGCAATACCTTGGTTCCTTAAACAAGCCTTTTTTGTTCTGCTATCAAATTGAATAGTCTTTAAGGGCTTAGAGGTAGATAAGTAGTTTTAATGATCTGACAGCTAAAGAAATTTGCTTTGATATAGCCTGGGACACCAGATCATGTGAGAATTAGGTGATTTTTAGTCTTGTCTGAAGTAAGTCTTGCTTCATTCTGGTTTAAATGAATGCAAAAAGGCAACCCTATTTCCCTTCAATACTCAAAAGTACGTTGAGAATAAGAATATTGGAAAGATTTAGAAAGCCACTTAGAAATAGTGAAGCTCTTCATTTCCCACCTGACCTGGACTTGCAGAAGAGGCTGCTGGAGACAGTTTGTGTATAAAGAGGGTAAGGAAGAAAGAGAATAATTTGATCATACTAAAGGGCTTCTGTATCAGTATCAGAAAGAGTTTTAGATTTGATCCTCTCATTAATAATGGATGGCCAGACGGATGCCTCCTTCTCTGCTGTCTCTTTTTAATTCATCTGAATGATGGTGGAAAACGCAGCCCAGTGGTTTGAGCCTAGCGGTCTCTCCAGTTTAAAAGCACACTCTGTCTGCGAATCTCCTCTTGCAACACAGCAGTTTTGGTATGTTGAAAAGTGCACTTGGGAGTTTCCTTACCAAACCAAGAGGTCAAACAACTGAGCTATTTAATACACAAAAGACCTAAAACTGTGAAACTTTATCATTGCAGCCTTGGCTCAGCATTTTATTGTCATCTGCAACACAACCTCCTTTGGTTTTCCCTGCTTTCAGAGCAGGGCTGCCTGCATGATTGCTCACCATACCAAAATACATCATATTTGCAGTCCCCAGAGGATGCCAACCTCTCAAACATAGGCAAGACTGCAGGGACATGCAGTGAGGGAAGGGCTTGTGCTGCCTGACCTGGAGTGGAAGCTGGAGCCTTTCGTCAACACCACGGTTCAGAGCTTTAGTGGTGTTTTAGTGTTAACTGCTGACATAGAGCAGATGTGTTTTTCAGCTTTCACCTATTCATGTTATTTTTTTTTTTTTGCAAAATCATTAAAGTCCCACCATGTTCCTGGTCCAGTGGGAAATACTTTCTGGGATATGATGATCCCTGATTTCTGGTATAATTTTACTCTATATGTTTTGGAAATAGGGCTCTTTTTATGAGCTTGCTTATGTTGTATGGACATAAAGAAGAAGGAGGAAGTGGATGGCTTTAGAGCTCTAGAAGGAATAAGAAGCTTCTACCAAGAGGTACTGGTTGGTTTTGTGAGAACTGAGGGAGCTCCTCCTGAGCAGTGCTGCTGACAAGGACATACCCTGCGGCCTTTGAGGTAATACTGGTGGTGGAAGCTTCTGCAGACTTCACACTGTTCCTGGACTGAGAGTGATCCAGTCCTGCAGTGTACCCAGATGATCTGGAGCAAGAGTAGAAGGAATTAGGAGACCCTTGCTCTCTTACTATCCTCTGGTGGGACATGGTGCTCCATGTGGTGCCTAGCAGTGTGGTACATATGATCCTTAAGTAATTTTCCTGTGGCCCTGTGCCTACAGGAAAGCTTCAGATGAGGCTGTGTGGCATGCCTACTTTTTTGTAGCTCCAGTCCCTCTTTATAAAAATGGGCACAACCTCATTTCCTTAATGAAATATTTTACTAATTGCCATTAGTAAATGTTTTGGATACTATGACAGCACCTGGAAATAAATAACTCATGTAGAGAGCTATTTGGTGGTGAGTTTTTCAAAACAAATGCAAGTATATGGTTAGTTTTTACCTAACTGTTGTGCCCCCTTTAGAGTGTAATGTTTCTTGCAAGAATTTTGTGTTTCCATGCTTGGCTGTTTCAGTGTCCTCTTGTTGAACTGTTCTTTGTTCTCAGGGCTTGCTTGGGCTGATTACTGTAAATGTCCTGGCAATTACTGGGTTTGATTTAGTAAGTCTAGATGTTTGCACAGGTCTTTTGATCTTTAATATAGTGGACATAAATACTTGAAAATCAAAGCAGTTAAGAAAGCATTGCAGGGAACCTGTCTACAAGAACTGATAGAGTTTTACCACTGCCTTTATTTAGCTATGCTGTTAAGAGTTTTTTTTTTTTTTTTTTTCCTGTGGCCAGTTTGCCTGATTAACTGGTTTAAAACAGGTTTCATCTGATGATATTCAGATACCTCTATTTTACTTGGCCACACATTGTATAGGCAACGGAGCAGAAAGTGCACTTGAAAGATGTCATGCATCTAGTCTGAAAAATAAAGATCTGCAAGAGGCCAGATAACAATTTCCTCCTAAGAGTGTCTGTTCCTCTCCTTTAGACAGAAATGGAGCCCATGATGACAGGCTCAGATGAATATTCAGTTGATGTTAAAGAACAAAATCCCAGTTTTGATACTCCTATATTCCTTTCAGTTACTTGTGTGGAGGTCAAACCTGAGGCTGTGGTTTGACTATGCAGAAAATCCAGCTTTAGGGCTCCTACAGCTGTACTAAAAGCATTGAGGCCATGAAATATAAAATGCTGACTGCTGTAAAACTTGCTGTCAATTCAAATTTGTTCAAAATCTCTCAAAGCCTCCCACAGTAAGATTTAAATTTATATTGCCAGGTCAAATATCAGAAGTCTTCCTATGGCTGGCATAAAGCTGACCTGTAAATGTGCACTCTGGCTAATTCAGCAGAAACATAACCATGTGCCTAGATCTGATTTGTACCACTGGGTAATCCAGAATAAAACAGATTTGCTGCTGTCCTGAAGGATTTCAGACCTCAGACCATTCAATACAGCAAAACCATCTTTCAACAAGTGTGTCTTTTAGTGAAAAACCTCGATTCAGTTCCAAGGTGGTTTTTTCCTTTTATTTATTTTTTTTTTTTTTTGCTATTAGTTTCTAACTAATAAGTAGAAGCTACATATGAATAGAAATTAGTAAATTAATGTCTTTTGTTGGTAGTGGATTTATTTCTCAGGTGTTGAAATTCCCAGATGACTTTAGGAAAACAAGTACCATGCCTTCATCTATATATAAAAAGATTTATGGTATATGTCAAACATAACCTTTAAAGCAATTATAAAGTGATCTCACTCAGGGGATGAAAACAATTTTTGGAATAACTGTATGTATGTTTTTCTAGACGTTTAGGCCAGGCTGGAAATGCCAAAGGGGTTATCCTGGAGGACTGGGTCTTGGCCATTTGCACAAATCACCTTTTTAAAATCAGTAATGGGACATTTTAATGACCAACTACATTTCTGTTTCCCCCTACAAGAAAGTGATTATTGGAGCTCTTTACATCATTCCTTTGAGGACAACATAGGAAGAAAAGGCTCAATTTGTCAGAAAATAGAAAGCTTATTGTTTATGTACTGAATATCCACATATGCTTTTTGACAGTTCCAGCCTCAACTTATTTAAAGAAAATATTCTTATTTTTCCATAAGCAATAATTTAAGACAGCTTTTTTGCTGCCTTAAAGCCTCAAAGAAGCAGCCTCTCTTCACCTACATCAAATATGTTTAACTTGGTATTTTGAACTAAAAGGCTGGAGATGAGGGGAGAAAGTGTGTTACTTCCTGAGCCATAACTAAAATCTTTCACTGAGGAATGGAGAAGAAGATAGCCAGTTTATTTACGTGGGTGGTATTTCAGCCTTTGGGAACACATATTATGTGGATGTGCTGGGTGGAACAAGGGCAGGTAAAAGCTGATTTTTCTGGCTGTAAATACTCCAGGGATGAAGGTGAGAAGAGCTGATAAACACTAAGAAGAGCAGAGAGCTGTAGAAGCTGCACGTCTGTAGGTATAAACTGATTATGAATACATTTAAGCCAGAATGCAGACCATTTCCAACTATGCAATGTGTTGGGGCAGCTTTCCAGCAAAAGATCAGAGATGTAAGTGTTCTTTACTTCTATTTGAAATTCGATGAGTTTTATTGATTAGAGCATGAAAACATTGCTGTGATAGATGGGGTCTGGATTTGATTCTGCCCAGGAGGATCTTAGTGCCTGGTGGCACACAGAAGGGAATCAGACAGTTCTGCTCACCACATGCTGGTGGCACATCTTTGGGAAGAGGCATGCACCCACGCTGCAGCCTTGCAAAGTGGCTGGATGTTTTGTGTTTGGATGGAAAGGAGTGGGACTTGGCTTTTGGCACTGCTGGGTGAGAGAGGACCACGCTTCTATCAAGGTTTTTGCAGCATCTTTTTGATCCTCTGAGAGCATCTGGTCCAAAAGCTTCTCTTCTTGCAAAGGAGGATGCCCATCTTGTGCTGTGGGTTGGCTCTGGGTTTAATCCATGGGCTGCCACAGCAGTGGGGTGTAAGCCTGAGCCCTAAAACCAGTACTTAGCATGGTGAGAATAATTTTAACATGAAATCCCATAAAAGGCTGATCCCTTTTGTGGGTCCTCCTCAAACTGGGTGGTCATGCTGTCTGTGCATCATCATGATCCTTCTATTTGAACAGGACTAACATTGTTTCCACATCACACTTAGTATATTAATTGACATTTCTTACCCCAGTACTTACCCAGTTAAGATGTTCTGTGCTTGCAAACATCCTATCTGCAAATTCTTTGTTCACTTTTTCCTTTAAACTGCTAATGAAAAATCTCAACAGACTACACCACTGAGATCTAGGTAAGATGGGAGATTTAACTACCAGAGAGTGTGAATCATTAGCCTCAGAGGGATTCAGAACAACCAGGACAAAATCTCTTTGGTGGAAAGTTGTCCCCAGGAACAGGGACTCCTTTTTGCAGGTGGGGGGACTTCGGGCCCAGGGGGCAGCCCATTTCCAGTTCTGGCTTGTTTTACTCCAGACAAGTCTATGCAATTCCAGAGTGGGCATAAAATTAGAGGTTTTTGTACATAGGTCTGTACTTGATGTGAGGCAGGTGGGGTGGTCTGGCAGATCTGTCACCTACAAAAGTAAGCAAGGTGGTGGTGACTCCATAAAATTTTCTCATATGGGTCTTGAGTCTATTTTGTGGAAGTCAAGAGTAAAAATAAATTTCTTCTTAGCGTTGAGGTTTCCATTTTTATCAGGCAGGTCTATTTTTTCCCTTGATGAACAGCTTATCACCTTTCTATTTTTTGCTTCCATTGGCAATGGACACCTGAGCCACTCTTCTCACCAGCGCAGAGGCGCTCAGCTCAGAGCTGTGCTGTCTGTTACATCTGGAAGGAGCATTTCCTATTTATGCTTGTCTGGAGTAATTTTTCCAAAGCCAGAAGGTTTTGTTTGAGAATATCAAATCCCTTGAAAGTACTGTATAATTATCTACATGATTAATTTAAGTGTCTGCCGTGGCTCTGCAGTGAGCTCAGGGGCGTAGACAGGCAACCCGCAGCGTATCGACGCCTGCAGCTTTTCCTGTGGGGAGAAGGAATGGGGTTTTGAAGGTTGCCTGCCTCCGGCGGCGTGGAGGGGGCCGTCATCCTCTGTCTCTGGAGGGATGTGTGTGCATGGAGGGGGAGAGCCCTCCAGCAATGTTGCTAAATGAATGATGGATGAGTTTTGCATGGAATGCAGATGCCTTTGAACACTCCAGCCGGCTAACTGCAGGATTGAAGCTGAAGTTAACGTCAGTACCTCAGCGCCCTTTGCCAATGGAGACTCGAGCTAAAACTACGAGTTTTTTTCAAGGAGCTCTAAGACCTCCAGGCTGGAGACCCTGGCAGTGCTTTTGATCTGGGGATAGCTGGCAAAAGGCAGCCCGTAATGTGTCTACCTGTTGCCTTGTTTCACAGTCTTCAGCC
>VZUA01042061.1:8274-29937 GCA_013401035.1 Horornis vulcanius
AGCTTTTGAAAAAGAATACATGTACCACTGCCTCTGTAAACAAACTAATTTTCAAGATGTCTTTAATGAACAGAGACCTGTTTCTTATTGATTAGTTGTTTTGGCTTAGGTTTGGTTGGTTTTTGTTGGTTTTTTTTTTCCTGTGAGGTAGACACTTATCCACGGGGAATCGAATTGGAAAATTCCCATTTTTGTGCAAACTACCAGAGAATGATCAGCTATTTCANAATGGCTTAGATGTGAAATTAACTTAGAGCAGGAGCACATGAATAGATAAAAGCTTGTTTCAACTATCTCCAATTATAAGGCTTGTCTAGATATTACAGTGCATTAGTCTGGTTGAATTAATACATAATCTGATGAAACAATTACTCTCCTAATCTCTTCCCTTTATTCTTCTGACAGTGAATGCTCCAACAGGAAAAGCACCACCTAATGATGTCCTGAAATTAATTTTACCTGGTAACCTTTTAGAACTCTTATCACGCTTTAGGGAAAAAAAGATATCACAGAAGACTTGGATCAAATCAAAAGCCACAGAGGAGTGTTTGCAATTATCCACAGTGCAAGAAAACAATTACAGGGGAGCAGGGATGTCAGTGGAGCTTAAGTGAATACGTAGAACACAACTGTATCTCTGGGTTTATCTCTGCAAAGAATCACAGCTTCTAAAGAACTCCCTCTTCCAGTGGTATCAACTGCTTTCCCTGGACTCCAGGATTCTGCATCTCAGGTCACTTTCATTAGGGTAATTATCTTTACAACAAACTGGCCTGAGGACTGTAATAATCATAAGAAGCCTCTTCTCCTAGAACTCCATCAGTGTGCAGATTTCTGCTTTTATGACTCCAGTTTGCTGCTTTCTCAGTGGTGGCAGCACAACTACTTGAAAGGCATCGCTTCAAAACAGTTTGTTAAGTTTGCTGGGGTTAACAAATAGCTTTTTTCTTTAAGGATGGGAAAGAATTTTAACCTGGTTCTTCTCATAAACCCACAAGCACGCTGCAGAAACAAGTGAAGAAACACATTCACTGCATTTCAGTTTGAGTCCCTATAAGGCAGAACCCCCAGAGAGGAAGGAAACTATGACCCTTATCCAGAAAAGAAGCAGACAACTCCAAGACCACAGAGCTTCCTGGTACTGCACAGTCTGACCAGGGATCCCATTTGCTCTTTCTCACCTCCTTCAGAATTTGGGGAAACCAGTTTTCCTTCAGACATTGTGCTGACATCCGAGCCAACAGGGTCAGGTCCAGCACTTGACCCATACCAATTCCTTCAAACAACAGTAGGAACACCCTGGGTAAGACCTTAGAGACAGGCTGACTGCAGGGCAACAATCATTCAACAGGCAAAAAGGCAAATTTTCTTATTCTTATAATCCTGTTAAGCTCTTTGGAGATCCACTTTTCTGGCCATTACTTTCTTAACATCCTTTCTTAGGACTCATTTCCTTTATCCATTATGTCTTTTTCTCCATTTTTTTTACCAAGCAGTGCAAATTAGCAGCGTGCAACAGCACCCAAATCTTTCAGAATCTAAATGCTTTTTATGTCAAGACGGCATCAAATGCTGTAATGCATTTGCTCTTCTTTTTCTGTGGTGGATAACACGTTGGGAGGAGGTTTTGGAGGCTCATCCTTGGAGTACTCTCTCCCACAGTGTGGTCTGCATGGAGTATTACCTCAACCTCTTCTGGGTTCCTTGGGAAGTAGGACACCCTACACAACATCTCACCTGACTCATAAACCCTTTGGGCTTCACTTGTTCAAGCAGCACCAGGAGGGAAACCAAACACTCAGAAGAATCCACAAAAGGGGAGCAGAGCAAGGCCAGGTGACAAATGCCAGGGCACTGATTATGTATCAATGCCTATTTTGTTAATACCACTCATTAGAAGATTATCACAGTGCTATCACCTATGACCTTTATAAACAGCAATTTACTTCCTTCCTTTGCCAATATTCTCCCAGCCCTAAAAGCAGCATGTTAGGGATGCATTAGGGACTGGCATAAGCACCCATCCAGATCTCCACTGTTTGTACTGCCAACACAAAGGGACATTTTCAGCTGGGCTTGTGTTTTGCTTGCTTTGTTTATCCAACATGTTCTCAAGCACCTCCTGACTGTTGCCTAATAAAAGCATTAAACTGGAAAGAAAATGGTAAATGTCAAACAAAAAGGATAAGGGAGATTAAAAAAAGAAGTGGATGTGGCACACGGTCTACTGAGTGCAGTTATTTGGCACCTGTTGCCTGAAGTAAAATTACACAGTCCCAAGCCTGCAAAATCTCCATGCCAGAGCAGAAAGGAATGTACAAGATGCACCTGCTGACATCCCAGCCCAGGATACTCCAGCAAGGAATAGGAAGTATCAGATTGCCCTGCCTATGGTAGGCAAAAGGAAGTGGTAGGGAAAACAGTTGGACCCTGTTGGTTTTCAGGGCTTATATGGCAACACTACACCTACGAAGGGCCACTGGCCCAAAGAGACATTTTTTGAGAAGCCCTTCATCTGAAAAGTGCCTGTTGATTCCAATGCACTTTCTTCCAGGGCAAAGCTTTACCCAGCCCAAGTAAAGAAGACATATTGTGACTTTTTGAAAATAAGATTCATCAACAGCTCTTCTCAATTATGAGCTGGGTCAAATTAAAGGTGATGTGCTGGTCTGTCAATTCTAATCAAAGCTGTGACAAGACATCCTGGTGCCTCTGGCCAAGCTGTCAGTTTAATGCTTTTTCTACCCGACCTCTGCAAGAGCTTTAAGTGGATTTGGAGCTGACAGCAGCCCCTGGCCACATCTATTACTCTCATTGTTGCATTCCTACCTTTCTTACCCTAGACAGCTGTCTCAGGTAGGTGCAGATGGCAAGTGCATATTTTGCCCTACACTTTCTAGCAAGTTTTGTCAATGCCTTCCCAAATGAGTCATGGCCGCAGTTATTTTCACTGCACTGAAAATCCCAGACCATAAACAATAGGTTGGGCAGCTGTAACAGGTCTTACTCATTTGATACACCCAAACCTTTCTAAACACTGTGCTAGGCCAGGCATTTCCATCACTTCATTGAGTAAAAACAGACCTGGCAGCCCCAGCTGTAAAACTGCTCACATATTACCTAACAACAGCAGCAAGTTTCAGCAGAGATCCTCAAAACATTAACATGCATCCAAGTGAGACTGACTGTAATCTCCTCTGATGAAAAAAAGTAACCTTTCTGACTTCCAGTCTAGGTGATTAATTCAAGATCACAAGCAACTGCAATAATTTTTTAGCTTAAGCTGAATTTGTAAGCATATCCTAGGAAAGATCAGGGCCTTCTCATGCACTAACAAACACGGAAGCACAGGCAAAACCAACTAACTTGCTTTGCCCTTGCACTTGTGAACAGCAATGGAACAAAGTCTGAGAAACAAAAAAAGTAAAGTTATTACTATAATGATAGATGCCAATGATAAAGATACAAAAAGCATAAGGAATTGCTAGAATGGGGAAAGGTAACAAAGCATAGCTGAGAAGAGTTGGAGAGATTGAGTTTGGGTCTCTACAGAATGGTACTGCAGGAGGCTCCAGGGATGAGAGTTTCCTGCCTTTCAATCCTTATGGCTGTGGCACCCTCATCTTTTCCAGCACTCAGCTTTCCACACCACTCTTCTCCACACCTGGGGCATTGCCTGGGGTTGTTGTGAGTTGTGGCTGAGAGCTTGACAGGGCAAGGATGGGAACCAAGTTTGTGCAGGTCTTCATGTCACTGGGAATGCTCATGAATTGACATTGAACGGATCTTGGTTTTAGGATACCACAGCTCAGCAGATGATAGGACCAAAGATCTTGGGCTTTACCATCGAGGTGATATGGTTTAGGGGTTACAGTGATAGGGTTGGATTGACAGTTGGATGGGATGAAATTAAAGTCTCTTCCAACCTTGATGATTCTATGAATAATGAAAACAAAACAAAACCAAACAAGTGATGCAAAAGACCACAGTGGCTCACTACCAGCCATCTGATGCCTCACCAGTGCAGGAGGAGCAGGAGCTCGCAGTTGTGCTGCTGAGCAGACATGAGGAGTGGGCTATCCCCAGCAGGGACAGCTGTCCTGGCTGTATCCCCTTCCCAGCATCCTGTGTCCCCCAGCCTGCTCACTGGTGCTAGGGTGAGGAGCAGAAAAGGCCTCAGCACTGTGCACTCACTGCTCAGCTGTGGCTCAAACAGTGGCATGTCACCCACACTGTTTTGGTCACAAATTCAAAACAGGGCGCCAAGCAAAGTTAACCTGATCCCATCCCAAACCAATCCACATGCTCTGTGCACTGGTGCTCTCATGAGATATCAGGCACAAGCACAGCACCAGTCTAGGCAGGTCTGGTCATCTTCTGTCCCATAACCTGTCCTCAGCTCTATGGGGAAGCTGGAAACAGGGCAGACACAATGGAAACAGGGCAGACACAGACCTGGATGTGCCTGACACTGGGGCAGCTGAGGATCAACACTTTCCCCTCNTCCAGCTCCGCATGGGAGCTCCATGTCCCTGCAGGGGCTTGGGGTGGAAGGACTAAGAACCAGGGCTCTGCCAGGCCATCATTTGCTGTCCTTTGTCACTTTGTCCTCACAAGCAGCAGCTCATCTGCTTCCCCATCTGGGAACTGCTGCTGTGCCTTTTCTTGCAGACTCCACTGACAATTCAGAGCTTGTCAGCCCCAGCACTTCCAGTCAGCAACACCCAGGCTGTGCCAGGGCTCTCTGGTGCCCAACCTTTCCAGTCACCCTGGGACAGACCTGATGCACCAAGGCAGCAAAAACTCACACAAAGAGCCTGAAAAACACCGCAGGTGCCCCAGCTCTGTGCCAGCTAGCTCACACTGCCAGGACCCTGCCAGCCAGGCAGCACCAGGGCTGTCCCATGGCTCTTTGGCAGCCAACAGCAGCAGCATCTCCCCCAGCCTGGAGCCAGACAGGATCCAGTACTGCCCAGGACATGAACAGCAGTCACAAACACCACACAGCCCAGCGTGGCTCTCCCACAGCTCCGTGGCAGTCACAAGGCACAACCACTGCCAGCCTGGGCCAATTCAGGAGCAAAGGTGGGTGAGAAAGCCCCACAGACAGCCAAAAAGCACCACAGAACCAGGCCTGTGCCAGTCCCCTCATCCATCACAAAGACATTCTGCTCATCAGCATTGGGAGATCCCACATTCATGCCCCAGTCATGCTCTGTTTCTTTTCCCATCACCATCTTCTTTGGAAAAGATTGTTAATTCTTGGGGCAGAGACCATCACTTTTTGTACAGAGCCAAGCCCTGTACGGCCCTGATCACAATAATAAAGTCTACAGCAGAAATAACACAAACACAGAATTCTATCAACTCAAAACAAGAGTGAGTCAAATAAATTTTTAGAAATCTATTACCAGCCTGTAAGTATAAAGTAACATCCATGTAAGCCATCCTATAATCCCTTTACCATCATGTCTATTTTAAATTTACAACAGAGCCTGAGGCTTGAGAATGGAAAGTGTACCAAGATGTAATAAGATCTGAGGAAGAAAAAAAGCCCTATTTTTTACTACCATTACTATCAAAAAAAAAAAAAAAAGAAAATTTAATCTTCTGCAATCCCAGGGTAAATATCAAAAATATCAGAAATCTTTCAACATAAAGCTTCCCTGAAACTTCATCTGAGAATATGTTAGCACATGTAATTGGACTGAGTCCTGGAATCATTGCATCAGGTTGGCTGTACATTGGGTAATAAACCACAAAACAAATGACAAAGCAAAAGAGAGTCAAGGCTCTGAATCAGCTGTGAGACAGTCATGGAGACAGCAGAAAATATGGCTGGAAGGACTATGTCTAGTCCATCCTCTGCAAGGCATCTAACCTCCATTATTCATAACAGATACTTCTCAAATATTTGTCTCACCAAAGAATGAAATTCTGCTACACTCTGCATGAAAAGGAGGGCAGCACAACCTACTGCTGGCTTCTTTAACCTTTCCCCTGATCTGACAGAGGCTCCCACCCTGATGCAGGAATGTTTGATCTGGAGCAGTAGGTAGGGAAATAAACCTGCTCTGACAAGAAAACAGAGAAGTGGTTGGAATTGACATAAACCTCTTGCCTAAAGGAATGAAAAGGGCACTTAGGGCAGAAGCATAGCTGAAAATATACTCTGAAGCCCTCAAAACACAACAGAAGGGAAATAAAGATGTTGGAAAGCTATAGTCAAGCTAGATGACAGAGAAAGCAAAGAAGAAATTTCTTTTGCCCTAAAAACATATCACTCATTTCAATAGCACTAGCTAAATTTTGAGAGTTTTTCCACGTTGCTGAAATGCTGCTGGCATAACTTCCCACTGATTTGATCCAGAGACCATTTAAGTTAATCAAGACCCTTTCTTCTGGATTGTAAAGCAGGCAAAACTACTTGAATCTTTATAGCCTCATCCATTTCTTCTGCTTCAGGAAAATTACACAGATTTATAATTGTTAGGTTTGGGTTGTTTTTTTTTTCTCCATTAATCATTAGTCTGTTTTCCACTGACATGTTTCAAAAGACGTGCTTTTAAGGTTAAGATGCTGGGATGGTGTTCCTACAGATCCTAAAGAAACCTTTTACCTGATATTAAGGAAATCCTGAGAAGAGAATCTACTTGATTTTAGCGTGGTCTACCTCCTCCACTCCAGCTCTTTGTATTTTCACAATCTACAAAAACCAGTCACTTAGCATCTCTTCTATCAAAAAATTCTCTAAAACATTTCAAATATGATTCTCTCTATGTAATTCAAACCACAAAGTTGCTGATGAGACCCTTAAACATTGGAATAAAACCAATATTTTGGTCCCCTGAATGATTTCTATTTGGTAACAGCTATTCCAATCAGCTAAGTGGGGTGATCAGGAAGTGTGAGCAGGTTTAAATGTAGTCATTGCACTGGTGTGAAAAACACACTGCTGTAAGCTCCCTGTTACTTTTGGGCAAGTCAACTCTACAAATCCTCTTTGGCCATGCAACTGCACTTCATGTTTGCAGTGCAGATGCACCAGGAATTCAGATTAGAAAGAAGCAATTCCATTAAGGGCAACACAGGCTGCAAATCCTTAACAGCAGAAACTCCTCTCCTACGTTTGTATGCAAACATTTCCATAAAAACAGAACTAGGACCACCCTACACTAGTGGGAAACATTAGCTAGTTACCTAATTCACATGATTCAGTATTAACACAAACTGCTTCTTCTCAAAGCTCTGACAGCTTGGTTAATGCAATTCCTGATGCTGTGCTGCTCCTTGCCTCGCAACCACTGTATTTCTGCATAGTAGCATAAACAGTGTTCCATTTTTAGAAAGACTTTGCCTGGGAGAAGGTTTGAGTCTAACACAAGCTGAGGGCTCACAATGGCCTGTGACACGAGACTGGAACAGAGAGGTCTGACATCTCACCAATAACACATCTTCGCACAAAGATTCAAGACACCACTGTCTCCTGGTTTGGAAAACGTTGTTTGTATTTCACATGAAGCAACTGAAACAAAAAATGAGATTTTTGCATCTAACCTTCTCTGCTTCTAAAAGAAGTAGCCATGCTCAGTGAAGAAATGAACTGCAAACCTAAATTTCAGACACACAAGTTGGAATTATTTTGCCTAAGTAGCCTGGCCAGTCACAAACATGTTGTGTGGAATAGCCAAGAATAGAATCATAATCTCGTATGTCCAAGTCCTGAGCAGTTGCAATTAAATCTTCTTACCCTGATTTTAATAAGCTTGCAGACATGCAGGGAAGTGGATGCATGGAATGCAGGCATTCAAAACCTTTTGGATATATAAAATGCTTTCATGGTACAGTCTCTATATTATACAGAGGTTGTGGGAATAATTTCAAACATTCAGTTAACCACACCAGACTCTTTCTCAGATTCCATCTCCCTTTCACACTGGTAGACAGAAGGTAAATATTAAATATTGCCATGAAATTCAGTGTCTGATCTGCCAATGAAACTGCCACAGCTTGCCATTTCATTCCACTCAGTATTTTCCTAGAAACAGGGACTAAATATGGGATTAATATAAACCTCTTCCAACTCACTAGGCTGATAATTCATGGAAAGTTAGGATATCCTTTCAAAAGCAAGAGGAAGGCCAAGAGAATCCTATTGGAAAAAAAATCCAACTTAATTCTCTTCCTAAATTGTAGCTTCTATCCAAGTGTGTTCAGCAAAGAAAACATTTACTATCAAACCTGAAGACATGGTGTCACAATGACATTAAAATGTAAGAAATCTTGGAAATAGGTATGGACACTATGAATTTTTTAAGTTTTGGAGTCAGTTCATAAGTTTACTTTGATTACTTGACTGGCGCTAAGCCTTGCATTTTAAAAGCAATTCTTTACCTTGGGAAAAATTAATCCAGAGGAGGATACAAGCTAAATGCAATCTCCAAAATTCCAGAACAATTTCTGTGCTTTTACAGACACATCTTAAGCTCCTAGTGAAAAAAGTGGTAGAGCATTACTTTCTTGTGCTATAAATCAACTCAGCCAAACTGCCCCTGGCTGTTTTTTTAGCAGTTTCCTTTTATCTTGGCTAAAAGCTCCTGTTACTTGCCGAAGACAATTAGCTTTATTTGCAAATCCTTCAGCTTCAGATTAATGGGACAATCAGTTCCTCTATTACAGCTTAAAAAATCTATTTGCTAAAAGCCTGCAACTATTTGAAGAACATTATCCACTTGAAGAGAAGCACAGAACCACTTGCCATCAAGCTGAAACCGAAAGGAGCTGCCAGAGATCCCAAATTCTTTCCTAATAACTGGAATAAGAGCAGCAGATATGTGTCAGTCTGGTCCACCTATTAATAGTAATACTCAAAAGAGTTTGTGCCATGCCCATGTGGATGCAGAATATCACAGAAACCACTCAGCACTCTTTATCCTGGAACTGGTTTCCCTCTTGGCACGGATGGATTTGATTTTAAGTACCTGAAATTTGACTGTGAATTACCTGAAATAATTCTGCAGCATATACATACCTGCTAGCAGGCATAACCAGGTGATATGAAAGTACAGTGATTTCACAGTATTACTACTCACCAATCTTGTTTTATTCAACACATCACAAAAAAGCAAATAGTGTTGTTACCACTGACAATAACATAAAGTAAACAGATTCAGCTAAATCAAGATAAAATCAGAATAACCTTTTCTAAGGCAGTGCCCAGCCCACACATGCTAAATATTGTTATGACAATAACAGAACTGGCCTCTAGCTGGGCATTCTTGATCCAACAGTGGCTACAGCAATGTACTTCCATGGAGGTGATCCAGAGATGACCTACCAAATGGTAACTGATGAGGCTTTAGCTAAGAGGATCAGACTGGACACCAGGAAAACAAGAATTCTTTAAGAAAGCAGCCCAGCACTGCATTCAGCCAAGCCACAGAGGGCCTGCTCTGGTGGTAATGAGAGCCCCATTTTCAGTAGGACAATGGACTGGATGGCCTAAGGTTCTAAGACACAAAGTATTTGGAGATCCTTATTGTATGTATCCCATTCTACACGCAGATATCCAATTGGTTGTTTCTCTTTTACTGCTGCAAGACAGTTTATATAAGGGCAGATTTTCTACACACACATTCTGTGGAGCTACTGCTCATCACAGCATCAAGATACCATTACGTTTCTATAATAAATCTTTTCCCATACAATTTAATATGAAGGAAATGTTCTATCTCATCAAGCAAAATTTAAAATGGAATCTAATATACAATTTAAAATGGCAATAAAGGGTATTCTTCTAATATCCTCACCTAACACTGAAAACCCCTGAAGAATCAATATCTGCAGTATGACTGAGTGCACATATGCTTTGGCAGGTAAATAATTTATTGATGACAAATTGAGGACAAGCTGGCAGGAAATAATATATATTTGAAAATATATAAATAATGTAAATTGCTTTACATTTATTAGCCTTGTAGGTAACATAGTAACTATACTGTGTGTATTTCCTCATTGCAAAAATACTTTAGTGTTCCCTTGATCTGTATGCTCTGAGCATGTCAGTAATTTCACCTACTGTTCCTATAAAATGAAAACAGAGGAAAACTGCTCAGTACTTCCTAAACTCTTCAACAAGTGGAACGTTAACCCTGTCGTGCTAATGTGCTAAAGTCAATTAGTTTAGACTTTAAGATGATGTTTCAAAAATTAGACTATTCTGTATTTTATACACTTTCACCTTTGCATTGGATGGAAACATGATAATTTGGTAAAAGATTAATTTTCACATTTCATTAAAAAATTAGAGAACCATTTGTTGTTCATCACTGTCAGGAAACTTTTCACATACAAAACAGTTTTCTAAAACGAGGCTTAAAACCATCTATTTTCTCAAAATGGATTGTTCTCTCTACCAATTCCCAGAGTAAGGAATCCTATATCCCACTGTATTTACCACAAATCATAGCTCCACTTAGTATAAAAATGGTTATGGCTCACAATAATCTAAAACTTTCACTGGCAATCTCTCAATTTAAACCACAAATAGAAATCTGAACCTGCACTGGAAAAAAACCCCTCAGTTTCTTCTAGTGTAAAATACTAGAAGCTTTAGATTCTGTAGAAAATTTGTCAGAGATTTTGGTTGGGGTTTTTTGGGGGGGTTTATATATGTAGAGTGGAAATAATCTTTATGTTCAGATTTGTACAATACTTAGCACAGTGACAGCTAATTCACGACTTGGGCTCAGAAACATTACAGCAATGCAAGAAACAAATAACAAACCATAATTACAGCAAATTCAATATATCCAGCACCTCACCTGGCTAGAGGTGAGGCAGCTTTGAACTGAAAGCCCTGCAAGCAGAGCACTGTTACTCGGTCTAGCAAGTCCAAGATCCCCACAGGGATCACCAGCTGGAGCTCAGCACTGCACTAACCTGCCCATGCAGCTTCCAGTCTGCCACAGCCTCACATCCCACTGGCTCAGAGCCTGGAAGATTGGGTCTGTCTGCAGAAAACTCTGTGGGAGCACCCTCAGATATTCAGAGTAGCACAAGCAGGCATTGAGACACAGAAGCCCCAGTTAAACATTTCTCATTCTACAACCACAGGTCTTCATACAAGCAACACAATCCAGATCCGCTTGTAAACTACAGCTACTCCACTCTGCTTTAGTGCAGCAAACTAGCCAGCGTTCTCTAGAAATTCCCTAGAAAGTCTGCACCACTTTGGCACACTAAATAGGCCGTTAAAAAGTAAAACTAAAGATCTGAACTTCGCACCATTATGATGCTAATTTTTTCCAGAGCTTCAGATCACTGAAAGTCAGAGAAACAATATAAGAGTAGTTAATACCTGTTTAAAGTGCTCCATGTATCAGTCTCAAAGGGAAAACAAAGGCAAATCCCAAGACAAAAGGCTACATTAAATCATTTCTCTGGATATGAGAAATAAAAAGCATCACAGATGCCTTTAGTTCCTTAACATCAAGTGTTAGGAATTCCAAGTCAGAGCTAATTCACACATTAAAAGAAACCAAATCAGAGTTACATATGGAAACAGACTGCTCCATTCTCCAAACAACATTCATTCTGTCTTGTGACAGCACAATGAGCAGAATGAATGCATTAAAGGAAATACCAGATTTTTAGTCATAAAAATTAAGTGCCTTAGACATAATTGTGTGCTATTTCATAGTATTATTGAATGCAAGCATAAGAACAAAACCAGATACGTGCATTTCTTGATTCAACTTCCAAAAAAAACATTAAGTGGTACAAAGGATGACTGTACTCTCCATTACTGGTGCAATATCCTCCTCACAGAGATCCAATGCTGGCAACAGACAAAAACTACAACCTAGGTGTGGTCACAAATCATCAGGAAACTGTAGCATAATCACTAATTCCTTCAATGGTCCTTAGTTGTTCCAAGATCACTGCTCACATGGCAAGTCTAAATGCCATACATTAAATGCCTGGTAAATCACAGTCCTGCCAGATTTTTAACTGCAGAATTGAGTCAAATTAAGGTAGTTCAGCAGCATTCAGGATGAAGGAAATGCCAATTCTGATCTGTTGCTTTTAAAGAAGTCCATGAGAATAGAGAACAGCAAGCAGTCAGCAGAGGGGCTCACTGCCTGCCAGAATTGTAGGTAACATTCATGCCTTCCTTCCCAGTGTACAGAGACTTTCTAACTCCACCTTTCAAAGCCAGACAGAAACTGCAGTAAATTCCAAATTCAAAGCAGCTCACCCCACCTAAAAAAGCACAGCACTGCATTCTAAACAGAAATGTCTTCAGAGGGCTAATCTGGCAGTCAAATGTTGGGCCTGACCCGCTGTAAACAATATGTTTTATGTAAGCTTTAACCAAAACCATGCCCTGTTTTCTACATCCCGGCAATCTTGGATTGCTTAGGTCACTGGCACAAAATTGCAGCTTTCTTCAGCACAGTCAGCCCCACGGGTCAAGCTGATTCCTTTGAAATATCATTAGCTATAGTTTCTGAAATTGTAACCGTAACTGTCTTCCACAAAAATGTTTGCCAAGTTCCCTAAAACGAATCCAGGCTATTTTATTTTCATTTCCTGTTGCTGGTTTGTTTTTTTTTTTCTTTATGAAGTTTTTCCTTCTTAATTTTACAGTGAAGTTAAAGAGGCTGAAAATAATTATTATGATACTACAACCAGGACCTATATTCTCACTTTAACTTGCTTACACACACTTTCCACACTACAGTATTTTCTAGAAATCTCTACCCCTCTGATGACTGCAGCTAATCTTCAGAAACAGAGCCATAAGGCAGGAATGAAGTCTTACAAATTAGACTTCAGCTTGAGCCAGCTGCTTTCTCCTAGCATTATTCCCTTTATGACCATCTGTCCCACCTGCTAATGTATTTTTCCCCTCACCCAGCCTCTCCACTACAATGATCTGCCATTCTGGCTGACACACAAATATCAATGGAAAGGAACTTGGACTAAATCCAACTTTGTGCCACCCAGTATTTGAAGCTTAGGTAAGGCACCTGCTTGACTGCTGGTATAATTAAATCTGCCTTAAGTCTGTTTTAGTTTATGCCAAGTTCACCTGTGACCCAAGCACTACCAGACTTTATTGTCACTCTGTTTTCCTTCTGGGCTGCCTGTAAGATATGGTTCAGTTTGGTTACCCAAGAGTCTCCTCTTGTAAAGCAATTCCTGTTAGCAAATACACCAGCACACTCTGCTGAATGAATCTACTGAGATCTACCCATTTATTGAAGGTGAATTCACAAAAGAACCCTTGAACTCCAGACTTGTGATTTCTTGTGGTTTCAAAACTGGCTGCATGCCTGTTTTTGTCAACATTTTTCAAATCTGGCTGAAAAGTCATCCTGAATTTTCCTCCTTGGGCAGAACTGCCAGAGAGACACAACACAAAGAAATGAGGAAGAGAAGAAATGGGAAGGGCTGAGAACGAGGAAATAGAAATTAAACAGCACGTTGCTACATGGTAAAATCCTGTCATGGACTCTAAAGAATTCTTTGCTATTTCCAATGAGACCAACATCAGAATAAACATTACCAAAGAATCCAATATATTTATTGCAGCATTAATTTTTCATATCTGCTTAAAGCCTGACAACTGAAGGGGAAATAATTACTTTAGCATAGTTCAGAAGACTGCACAGCAGTGGCACTGCCCAAAAAAATCAGGAAGAACATGACACTTACAAAGCATATCATTATAATTTCATCTCATGTACTGCTGACAATAGTCAGAAATAACAGGAACTGCTGAAAAAACTTGAGTTTTTCTGAGTACTACTTTTATATTTCTGCAAAATATAGATAAGGCTTTTTTAAAGACTGTAAATTGGAATAAGAGAGAAAAAGAATTACAGATGTGTGACATAAAGAATAAAGGCAAAAGATGTATAAAAGGCAGGAAATAAGGAAATTGGGACAGATGTAGAATTCAAAGGAGCACATGCTGACAGGCTCTGCACTTTCAACAGAAAACTGGAAGCTGATATCTGTATCCATACAGTTTTTAAAATGAGCTCTTAGTTACTAGAACTGCATTCAGGAAGAAGGCAGAGGAGAAGAATGGTATCTTAACTGAGCTCATTTCTAGGCATAAGATTAAAATAAAAAGAGAGGGATGCAATTTCCTGTCAGTTCCTGGCAGGTGCTCAGCATTCCTTACTATCATAAGGACTTGTGGAGTGTTGATAATGTTCCAGAGCTGCAGTGCTTTGGAGTTCTGCAATCCTTAGCTCTGCAACTTTGGGACTCAATGGAAAAATCTTTTTCTGAAAACCATTCCCACATACCTTGAAAGATTCAGTCATTTGCTTTCCTGTCTCTCCTGAACATCCTCCACCTGTGCACTCATTCTGGCAGCCCTAGAAAAAATAAAACCAGAGCAAATCAAATTCAATGCACTTTGCAGGAAAGTTGATACACATTCAGTTAATTCATTTCAGGGACAGATTGTATTGAATCATCAGACTTTGCCATCAGTAAATATATTAGCAAGAACTTCGTGGTAAGTTCTTAGCACAACTTTCCATCTTCTGGGTTGTCAGTTTTACTTCAGTAGCTTTATTTTGTGCAACTGCACTTCAGAGCTTTATATATGTAACATATATACATACACATAATATCCTAGATTAGATTATCACTCTGTAGTGTAGAAGGTTATGGACAACATCACACGCTTTTCATTCAGAGCTGAATAAATAAACTGGGTTTTTACTTAATCCATCAGAGCCAAGTTTCTCTACTAAAGTATCTACCTAACAGGTTTGCTTTTGCCTTTTTTAAGAGAATGCTGAGTAGGCAGAAGGAAAAAAAATAAATAATTGGGTTTTTTAAATCCTTCATTAAACAAAGATAGTAATAAGGAATGCTCACCGATATGAATAAATGAGAATATTTTACATTATCTACAATGTTGAACTTCAGGCTTCTGCAAAGGAACTGGGAGGGGAAATAATTTTTTTTAAAAAGAGTGCTAGTTCCAGGCATCCCTCTGTTGTAGAACAGAACAGATGACAGGTGCAAGACATCTACCTAAAAACAAAATTCCCAGTGCCCACAGCATCATGTTAGCATCTCTGTGGACCCTCCTGCACTACCTGTACCTTCCATGCCAGTAGCCAGTGAGTGCATGTTACACCCAACAGCGTGGAACAAAGGAGACAAGGACAGCCCTGACAGGGTTCCTTGTTTCCCAGCAGCCTTGGAAGAAGGAGCTGAAAAAGTGAAGTGGGTGCAGAAGCTTGGGAGAGGGAAGAAGGCACCAGGAGCAAGAGGTTGGGGTGATGGGCCATGAAAGAGGATGGCTGGGATGATGGCATAAGGGAGCACAGCTGGAAAGAAGGAGAGGACTTGGTGGCTGTCTCCTTGCTGCATCTTGGGTGGGAACTCCCAGTCCAGATGGGAAAGCCCCAGAGGCATAATCCCCTTAAGAAAAGATGCAGAGAAAACCTTTTATGGTCAGTCTGTGAGCTCCCAGCTCCTCACAGGGATCAGCCCTGACCCCACAGGGAGGGCTGGTGCAGGTGGATAGCAGTGCCAGGGACCCTGCAGCCACCTGTCCTGCAGCAGCCACCAAAATGCAAAATGTGGGGCCAAGGCTGGGACTACACGGATCACAGGCTGGGAAGCATGACACACATAAGGCAAATAACATGATTCTCTTCCCTTTTTACAGATCTTGGGATTATGGTAAAACTTACAAGAAAAAAAAATAGCAGCGGTATTTTCAGTGAGCCTTCCACAGATCACAGCCTTTGTACCAACAAAAAGTAAAAGGCAAACTCCCAGCCACAGCAGATCTTACTTCCTTCTCCCCAGGGAGCCCCCCACATCCCCCCTGCTGCATTTTCTCAGCTTTAACCCTTCTGTTCCTCTTTTTTTGTCACCCTCTACAACAAGGCAGGCAATCGTGGCTACAGGAGCCTTTTAGTACCCACTAAAAGAGAAATTGTAAATCTCTTTAAAATATCCCAGTATGCTTTATCCTTCATTAAAAATATGTTTTATTTGCCTTAAAGCTTATGGTTTTCTACTCCAGAAAGACAAGACTTTGGCAGAGTGTGCACAGGCCTTCAGTGACAGACCCAAGCAGGACTACAGTGTTACCCAAAGCAAAGGACAGTGTATAATAACAGGTCCTTGCTTTACCTGTAATTTTTCAAATACTTCCATATCCACTGCTAAAATCC
The DNA here is from genome assembly GCA_013401035.1 of Horornis vulcanius. NCBI lineage: Eukaryota > Metazoa > Chordata > Aves > Passeriformes > Scotocercidae > Horornis > Horornis vulcanius. The sequence continues at coordinate 24,498 of VZUA01042061.1, forward strand.
TAGAAAGCCTTCATGACACTATCAGCTGACAGAAGTGAAGTATTCCACAGATGAATTGAGCCAACTGATTTTTCTTTGCACTGCAATGAACTAGGATGGAGAGCATGCTAACAGAAGCTAACAGGATGGGAACTGCCAGCTGTGGAAGAAGAATATCTCAAAGAGCTCCAGCTCCATTGCTGGCTTTTGTCTAATATCCAGTGTGCCAAGTTGGATTTGCTAATAATTACTGGTGACAGCAAATACTGACAAGTACTCAACCATTATGCTTCAGTTTCTTCCTGTTGCTGCTTTATGAAGTTGCCCTAAAGCAATTGTTGGCATCAACACAGAGGACTGAAGCTGAAATATTCTCTTTCATGATCTTTTTTTAAGATACCAAGCTTGAATTTGAAGTCCAGACCACCTACAGAACAGCCCCTGGGGGCTCCATCATGTTGCCCCTCAATTCAAGATTACCACTGAAGTCAGTGAAGTCAACAGCCCAATTTTTGGACACATGCCATGGGGCCAATCCTGCTCTCTATGAAGTCATCATTTTTTTACAGATTCAACCCATATTTAAAGCAAGTAACTATCTGCCTTTGTAAACCACACTGAGATTAAACTGAGTTAATCCCTCAGCACTAGAAAGAAATACCACAATTGCTTTCTAATTAATGGAGTCATATTTTAGCGGCTCCATGGCTTACAAATCTGAAACATGTTGCTGAATGCAATGGGGAAAATTGCTCCCTGGTTTAGTGCCAACATTGCCAAGGGAGATATGCCAAGCATAAATTTGCCCTTTGTGTTTAATAGCATGGTAGATTTAAAACTGCCTCCATTAAAACACTGATGTTATCCTAAAGATACATTTGAGCCACTGGGTCAACAACTTCTCAGAAGTCATTCAAGACTATCTCAAATAGCTGTACAATTACACAAGCGTGACATTATTTCCTATGTTGTGCTCTGGAGATACCAATGTTTTCTCTGTGTTATATGTAACTGCCTTTTCTAAACAAGAAATAGAAGAGTATTTCAAAGTTTTCCTTCAAAAATACTGAAAACACAAATTGATTTTAACATTACTGTAAAGTCTGTATGAGAATGAGGTGTAAAGTCTTACAATAGATTAAACTTGGCAGAAAAAAATAGGGTTTAAATGTCATTTTATCACTGTGAAATACTACTGAAATAAAGACCTGCTGAGCAGGAACTCTGCTATTACTTTTACAGAAGACCTCAGTGCTATAATGACCATTACAAATCCTTTAGCATTGACAGAAGTAACCACAATACACTCAGCTGGATAACAGTGCTCCCTCACATCAGCACTTAGTTCCAACCTAACTCATATCCTATACAAGGCAGAGGTAGAGCCTTAGGTGGATATTTGTGTATGTAACACTTACTGGCACCTTTTGAAAATTTTAGGCAAATAATTGGCAAAAAGTTGTCACCTGCTCTTCTGCTAGAGCCTTCCCAAACCTGGACATTCAACTCCTGCACTTGATCCTCAATCTGCCTTAGACATACACATCTTCAACATCTTCTAGCATCATGATGCTGCAGTCAATGCCTTCCCTCCTGTCTTTGGCACACCTTCTCTTCTATGCAGCCAGATTATTCAGCCTTCTGCTACAAACAGAGGCCCACCTCCTCCCTAAACTCCCCAGGCTTCCTAGGAGTGTGCATGAGTGTGCCTTAGCTTTTCCTGTGCCTTCACATTTGGGGGCTTTTAAGACACTCAGCAGAAGCATCAACATCTTTGTTCTCATTTGGGGCTATCTGTTCTATAAACTGCACTCCCACCAGATGCTTTGTCAAACTGCTGTGCTTGGGGTTTAGCTACTCCATCTCATTGGCTCATCTTCAGTTATGAAACAGGAATTGAAGATTACCACTGTGGACTTCAGCTGCAAACTGCATTTCTTCAATCTATAGTGTATGAGATCATTTATTTAAAAAAAAAAAAAAGTCGGTTCTCAACAAAATTTTCCAGGTACCCCATATGCCATGTACGTTGTCACACTTTCTCAAAGAAAACTAATTCTTTATCAGTTCTTTGTTCACTTAATTTTCTCAGTTGTTTGAGAACTCTTCTGACCACCAGGAAACAGAAAACTTTCCCTAGCAGAAGGCAGGAGTAAAGAAACAAACAAAATGTTGTCTACAGAGTTCACACTTTCAGCTAGGAAATCATAGTGGATGCTTTTCAAAACAACTCAAGTTCTGCAGTTTCACAAAACCTTCAGTCACCTTCTTTGGTTTCACCAGTCATCTGTGTGAAGTACCCCACAGAAAGCTCCAATGTCTCCACTCTCAGGGAGATTTTCATCAACAGCACCAGTGCCCTGGTAGAGTACTACCACTGAACATCTGGAAATCTAATTTCATGCCCATGAAAAAAATTGAAGACAGTGCTTTTTTGGGCAAGCATTGGCTATTCATGGAGGTCAAGAACCTAAAGAAACCAAATGAGCCACAGATACACAGCGATGACTGCACAGAGCTCCTTCTACCAAAGCAAACCCATCTCCTGCTATAAAAACCATCCGATCATGTAGCAGTCATCAGTCCCCAGAAAAAATGGATCAGAAATTTCCTCTCAGTCAGAAGCCAAAATGAAAGACAATTTTCAACTAAGAAAGTCCTTTCTGAGACAGTTCTTGAAGCAAAAAGTGTCTTTTCCCCTATGCCTGCTTCTGGCTACTAAGTGTCTAAGAAATATTTCATGCTCTAATTTGCACTGGAAGGATAATGAAATTAGAACACTTGCCAGATTGCAGGAACACAGCAGATCAATAAATCCAATCAGTACGTGACTCACACTCTGGTACTGCCTACAGGCAACCCAAATGAGGTGTGATGACAGGTACTTTGTCATTCACAGCCATACAAACCAGAGCTGCCTTTCTGCTCCAGGTATAAAACAGAATCCAACGTGCACAAACGCCATCTATTCTGTGTACTGCTACAGACAAAAACTTTAATGACTTCAAAACAGCTTTTATCTGTTCCTAGGAGATGTTAATACAATTTGGCAGCCATATCACACAAAAGATGAATTTGCAGGAAAAAACCCACTAATCACGTTCACAGCTTAACAAAAATTACCAAACCAAAATTAAAAACCCCACACACTGTCAGACAGAGAGAAGTTGCTGAAGGGCCAAGTGATATAATACCTTTTTCAATATCAGCTAGAATTTTTTTATTTAATGACGCTTGTGAAAGATTTCCATAGTTTAAGCTCATTTATGGAAGCCAAGAGCCAGGCACGTTTATGTCAGCTCTCATGGGAGTAAGTGCATGATATAAAAGCATTTTAACCCTGTCTTTATACTGCAGGTATGTGAACATGAACATACACAACATGTCTGTGCTCCCATGCAAGTGCCACCAAGCCCATTTGTTGGGCTGGGCCATTTACACAATTTAAAGTGTTAATTTATGCACTTCTAATCGTTTTTTTTTAAGAGTGCTCCTCCTTACACAGATCTCCCCTGATGCCTTGTCAGCTTGGCATTATCACCTCACTGTAGCTGCTTGTTCAACCTTGGGCTGGCACTAATGTTGGTTAAACAGAGGCTGGGCAATGACAGCATACAACAAAGAAAAGCACAAGGCAACTAGTGTAGCAGAAAAAGAAAGCTTACACACTATTTAATAATAATTTTGCCTCACAGTGAAGGCATTGGGGCTTATACAATACAAGAGGTTTTATGTCCAAGAAAGCTGCATTGCATTAAACAAGGTTGAATTGAAATAGATTGTAATTAAATTAGTCCAAAAAACTGTGCAGGCACTTATCACTGACTTGAGCAGTTTATTGGCTTTAATTTAAACCAGTTTAATGTTTAGACTAAAACTAAAATATGTTCCTCTTAAAACAAGCATCACTTTTTCTATTATGCTTAAATAAAAGACAATTCAGATTATATGAGCACAACTTACTGGTTAGAAAAACCTTAAAATAGAGACCATCAAGAAGTGGAAGCATTCAGCTAGTCCACCCAAGAGTCATATTTAATAACATTTATAGCTGTATCACATCTGTAAAAGCAGATAAACTTGGTTCCACAAAAACACATAAATGCAGAACAATACAAAGTAAAGCCATTGCAAGCAGCACTCTGGTGAAAAACCTCTTACAGAATTGATGTTAATTTTTTGACTCAGTGCTGAAATTAATATTTGAATAAGTTCAGTAATGCCTGAACTGATGCAGAAGAAAGCTTGTCTCAGGTCACCTGGAAGATAGCAAGGCTAGACAAGGTGAAGGAGATCTACTCCTTAAGTCCAAAAAGAATGTGTACTTGACAAGCTGAATTATCAAGAACCCTAAAGGAACCAAGAGATCAGCAGACGTAGAAAACAAATTAATTTGCTGAAACTAACCCCAAGGAGAGCTCGANGCACTCTGGTGAAAAACCTCTTACAGAATTGATGTTAATTTTTTGACTCAGTGCTGAAATTAATATTTGAATAAGTTCAGTAATGCCTGAACTGATGCAGAAGAAAGCTTGTCTCAGGTCACCTGGAAGATAGCAAGGCTAGACAAGGTGAAGGAGATCTACTCCTTAAGTCCAAAAAGAATGTGTACTTGACAAGCTGAATTATCAAGAACCCTAAAGGAACCAAGAGATCAGCAGACGTAGAAAACAAATTAATTTGCTGAAACTAACCCCAAGGAGAACTCAACCAGGGATTTATTCAGCTTCAGGCTGAATTTATTTTGCCACATATTTCAGAAAAAATTACAACATGAGCTGTGAATTACAACCTTGGAGTCTGAAGTGTGATCCTTCCCAACTGAAAAATATTGAAAGCCTTGCACCAGTGCCATCCAACACAGAACATGAAGCAGCTGTAACCTCTGTGTGGTGTCTTTTATTCAACTGTCACTTTGGTCTTAATACATTTCCTGCACATCCATACAATCCTCCTTCCTATTTTCTTTGCGGAAATAGACAAGTACTTTAAAGAAATCCTCTTCACAAATGACCTCCAAGTGCAGTGTGCTTTAACCTTGATTTCTAAACCCACTGCTCACACTGTTCTTGATTGTTTTCCTTCCTATGACCCTTCTGTTGCTCTGTCACCCCCCCAGTGCCATTTCCTCTGTCTTCACAGTTTACTGGCTCTTCCCTTCTGATTTGGGAAAACAGCCTCGTACAATGAGGGGAAGAGGCAGATGACCTAATGGAGCTCTTCCATCTCTAACTCCTATGAACAGTGCTCTAAGTGACTCTTTTGTTGGTTTGTTTGTCCCTTCTAGCATAATTAGGTTTTTAACAAGTGCATTGTTTGCTAGAATGGCGTGAACGAAAACATGTTAAAGCAACCAGCTGGATCTAGTTGACCTATAAATTCATCTGCCTATTTTCTAACTAGACATTGTCTCATGGCTATATGATATAGTCATCGCTCAAACAAAATAAATTAAATTCTA
>VZUA01042067.1:0-13392 GCA_013401035.1 Horornis vulcanius
GGGGAAAGGAAATCTGCAGTTAACCACATCACCCTATCTATCTAGATATTTTCCTATTAGAAATAAATAGCTACAAGAAAAATACAATCGAAGCCCCAAGCACTGTGTAAACATTGCGTGATATTCAGAGACTTAAAAAGCATGATGCTTACAAATTGGAAGCTCGTACATAGGTTTGTTTTTTGTCTTTTTTGTTTTTTTTTTTCTGTTGACAAGGAGCTACGTTCACAAAATAGTATTTTCCATGTCCACCAAATAGCCATAGAAAAATACCAGGAGCAGAACCACGTTGTTCAGAAGTTCTGGATTGCTACAGTTCAAAGGTAATTTGGCCCATTAAAGGAATAGGAAAGTTTGGGTACAGATCCAAACACCCTCCATGCTTGGCAACATTGAATCAGTTTGGATTTTATCCATCTCTAATCACTGAACGTTCATTTTTAATTGGGATTCCTTGGGCCATGGGAGCTACCAGCTGCTGGATTCTGAAAAAGAGCTGGCCATAACTCATGTCTCCAATGGCAGGTTCCAGGCAGGCAGAGAGCATCTTTGCACGCTGCCTGCATAAGGTGTGGAAGGGTGATAAGCTGTAGTTGCCCTGAAAGATGATGCCCAGGTGAAAGTTCAGAGCAGAAACTTCAGAAACAGTTAATTGCTGCAGATGGGGAGCAAACTCCCATACATCACTGAGAACAAGCATAGCTCTCCTTAACAGCGCATCAGGTATGAAAGCAGGCAGCCCTGCTCACCAGGCAGCTCACCAGCACATGGTGAGAGCTGCAGCCTTGAGAAAACCTTTTCTCCATGCTAGAGCCCAGCCATAGCAGCCCAGTGTGAGTTGCAGTGGTGCTACTGTGTCCCGATGCCATACTGCAACACTACTGTAAGGGCAAGCCACAATCCTGCTCACGGGAATCCTGCAGCACATTCTGGAGACGTATTTGGGAATGCAAGTAAGACCTTTCAAAGAAAGAAGGCAGGTTAAGGACAGCCAGAGAGGGAGGACAGGACAGCAAAAGCCAAGAGGCTGTGGTTACCTCTCCTGACAGATGTGACTTTGCAGAGAGGCAAAGGGGATTTGCACAGCAGGTCTCACCCCGAGCGACTAAAGCTGATGATTTCAATAGCGCTGCCCCAGGGAGAGAGGGGCTCCAGGCTCTGCAAACAGTCAGTCTGCGCTGTGTCAGCTGTGCTGGAGTGCTGATTAGGCACTTTTCTCCTCAGAGCAGACCCATTCAGCAGGAAACGAGGCCACATACGTGCTGCCAGAGCAGAGAAAGCTGCATCCTGCGGGTCAGAGGCTCCACTGGCGTGCGTCAGCACACTTCCAGAGCAGCAAAGGGAGGTGCGCTGCCTCACAGAGAGAGCTGTGCACCCAGCCTGGGGGAGAAAAAGGGAATTGCACTGCATGTTCTTTTGGCCTTTGGGATTTTTGGTGCATGGGTGAACTTAGATGCTATCAGGGAAGAAGACATCAAAAATCTTGAAAAAACTTTTTACAAAAGCAGAAACATTTCAGCAGCAGCAAATGGGTGGAAGGGATGTAAGATATTAAGAATGAAGAAAGGCAAAGCATACAGTTGCCACCTTTCATGCTGGTTTCCCCAGTTCCAATAGCAAACCCTTCCAACAGAGGGACAAAGGAAGGTTGCATTTCACCCACCTGAAACCCAGAGATGAGAAGCAATTTGTAAAAAGTCATCCAACAAATCAGCACCAAACCTGGGAAGATGGGAGTCCAGAAGTATATGTTTGTCCACAGCTCACTAGCCTGACTAGTGTGTCAGGTCCATGAGTACTGGTCCATTAGTATATCTTAAGAGCTTGGCACGATGTAGATTTACTCAGGTGTGTTAGGTGCTGGGTTACCTGATGTGTGTTGCTGGCAGTACAATTTAGAGAGAGTGAGACAAATACATAGATCTACAGGTCCTGTTCTAGCTGTGCAAAGAAAAGCTCTCCCTTAGCAAAAATCTAAAAGGGCAGCATCACCTGAGCTCATTTATGCAATGACAAGTAAAAACGGTTTTCAGCCTAGACCATTTTTAAAAGTACCTTTGGAACTTTAGAAAAAATATCCCTTTAAGAATTACTTTTTATGTTTTTATGTTGTTGAAGAACCTTTAAGACAGCAGTAAAAGTAATTCTACACAAAAGGCAGAACCCACAACACAGAGGGAACTGTCAAAAGTACAGAGATCATAATCTCAAAACAGAAAGAGTGTTTTCAGTAAACTGTCAGACACGAGATTTCAGATGTCTAGATGTGCCTTTGATTCTTCTTCTGTCTTCTATCATAGGCAAATACATTATATAAATCCTTCTCCCCAGTTAAATGATCCAGTTCTGGCCCAAAGCCTCTGAGGGTTCTTGATGCAATTAAAGGATCTGTTGTGCAAACAGGAATTGTTGACAAACAGCAAACATTGATACTGATTCTGGCAGCACATCTTTCAGCTCTGTAAGGCCCAGGCACTCACCTGAGACCTTAGGCAGTCCTTATTGATGTCTTTACACCAGTATTTTGTACACACCATTGAAAGGTTAGTAGGCTGAAGGAATTTATGAGAGACACAGAATGAGGCATGAATGAGCCTCGCAGAATTATAAGAGGTTTAAGATGTCCATCCAGCCTATCTTCTCTCAATCAACAGCAAGGAGTAGATGCTTTGGAAGAGCATGCAAAATCAGTCATCCCTGATTTCCCCTCTATTAGCAGTCCAATGACTTCCTGAAATGGAGTTTCCATCAGGACTATCAAACTACATAATTGTTGGGAGAATGTTTTTGGTGAATTTGTCAGTTTGTTTTTGAATTAGCTTATCTCTTTGATAGGATTTCCCTTTGCTGTGTTAAATGAGTTGATTTGAATCTACAAATGTTAATTACCTCCCCAGGCAGTAAAAACTTTAAAAACTTCTTCTGCATCCTCAAGTCTGCTGATTGCTCTGTGCATAATCCAGACCTGTCACTATCTTGTGAGAAGTGTTTGCTGTATGGACAGAAAAGTCTCTCCCTGGAGGAAACAAATTACAAGATTTTAAAGGCAGTTTTCAGTCTCATAAGGATCAGATTTAGCACACACTAAATTTTCTGTGATGCTTAAAAGCAGACATGTATTATCCTGCCCAAGTGATTACTAGGAGTGGGGTGGAGTAGCTAAATCTGTACTAATTGTCCTATCCAGAGAAGCAGGAATGCCAATGTGTTTATATCATCCATACTTCATGCAACCTGAATATATAATCCTTCAGTTATCATACCTGCTGGCAGAAGTATTAAATCCATATCTGTGGAGATTTGTAGGCTTTCAAGTGATAAACAATTCAAAAGGAGCACAGGGGAAAGGCAGGAATGAACTGCAAGGTGCCAACTTCCCTTGTCCATTGTGGCCTAGCACTGTAGCACCATTTGTGAAGACAAGGACAGTAACCTTGGGGTGATGCACCTTAAGCTACTGTATCAGTTAATTCAGGATGGTTTTAGAGAGGTTGATTGTCAGTGGTCAGTAGGTGCTGTCACAGCAGAAGGCAGACACCAGAGCACGGTATGCAGTGTCCTGGCAGATGTGTCCTAAGTGCCTGCAGCATTCATCCCCATGCCTGCTGATGGGCTACTCCTGCCTGCCAGACCTCCCTGCCCCCAGGCTGCCTCCACCCAAACCCACGGAACTAGAACTGCCAGGGAACGGTGGTCCTGTTCCAGTTATGGAATGGGATGAGTGGAATGGGCATGAGGGCCTGCAAAATTGCCAACACGTTCAGGAGACCTGAGAGGATGTCTAATACAGCCCTCCCCATCCCAGCAATCTACCCCACAGCCTCCAGCGGCCGGGCTGCCTCACCTGCCCCTACAGAGGTTTTCTGTACTCAGGGAGGGAGGGAGGTTCTCATTTCCCATCGACACAGGTCCGTGTCCTTTGGGCAAGGGGTGTGTGTGTGTGTGTGTGTGTGTGCAGAGAGGATCGCGGCGGCTAGAGATGGAGCATCCCTGTCTAGCCCTAATGCCACCCTACAGGCATTAGTGGTGTGGACAGAAACGGCAGGGAAAGGGGGTGAGAAAAAGCGGAGTTGAAGAGGGGCAGGACGCTGGGAAGCGCAAAGGAGTAGGGAGGGAAGGAAGAAAGCGAAAAANGTGCAGCATGGTGAGCACCTCTGGCAGCCCAGCTGGGAGGCAGGAGAGGAGGAGATCCCAGCAGGGATGTGTTTGAGGGCCTGGGAAGCTGCAGGAGCGGGGCTGGGGCTGGGGCAGCGCTGGGGCCGGGCCAGAGCCGGGGGTCCCAGCCGGGGAGCCCCTCCGCCAGCCCCCTCCCTGCCCGCGCCGCCGCCGCTGNACCGGGCGGGGAGGAGGCGAGAGGCCGGGGAGGAGAGCAGGGAGGCAGCTCGGCAGAGGGGGACGGGACGGGAGCCGGCGCCCCGCGGGCCATGCGCCTCCTGGCTGCGGCGCTGGCCGCCCTGCTGGCCACGGCCTCGGCCCCAGGTAAGCGGCACCGCGGGGTCCGCGCCCGGCGGGACCCCTCCCCACCCCTCCCCTGGCCTCCCCTCNGCTTTCCCGGGCTCCCGGCAGCAGCGCTTCTTCACAGCCATATGATCCTGTTCAGAAAAGAAAACCCTTCCCGTGCAAGTTCATGGAAATTGTCCCCGGGCGTCTTCTGTGCCAGGCAAAGCCGAAGCAAAGGGAGATTTGGCATTGTTTGTTTCCACGGGTGCCCTGATCCCGTTGGCATCAGGTGGAAATGGAACCTGTAGGTCTCTTGTAAAAAGCGTCCTCCCTTTAAGACCTTTATGCCTCCAGAAACAAAGGTGTATTGGGCAGCGCTGTGTGTCCTGAAGCTGCAGGACAGGTGCAGAGTCTGGATCTGAGCTTCAGGTGCAGTGAGCATGGAGAGGGGGGAAGACTTGCTCATTCAAGGCTAATGAAAGAGTTGAATTAGATCTCCAGAAGAGGAGATGGTGGAAGCAGAGGTTTGGTTCAAGTCCATCTTTAGTCAATGCAGAAGCTTTCTCTGAGGGGGAGCCTCTGACTTGTGAAACTTGCAGACAGATCTGTTCAACTGAAAACAGCTGGTTGTTTTTTGGTGCTCTTGCTAGCCAGCTCCTAATTATTTTCATTTAAACAAAGAGCTTTGCTTCTTTCTGGCTCATCTGCTCTTTTTAATTGTAAAGGAATCAAACCAATGCAGGCTTTGACAGTAGCCTAGCCTCACTGAACAAACTACAACACAGATAAAAGCCATCCCATATGCTTCTGGTAATGCAAAGCTGGGATCAGAAGGTAACCACCCTAGCTGCATGCCCTCTAGTCTCCCAGATACCCCAGTCCCCCTGCTATCAGTCCTTGCAGCACTAAACTTGGACTGTGAGCAGCAGTGCTCCAGGAACAACTCCACTCCTATCTCAGCTGAAGTAACTGGGGTTCTCCCACAAAATCACAGCCGTGCTGAAACTGCTCACCACATCTAAGTACCCAGGTGCCTCTGTGAGTTCTTTGGCACTGTTCCAGCACAGACAGAGCTGGAAGTTTCTGGGTGCTAGAAGTATAGTTTGGCACTCCTGACAGTGCTGGTAAAGTGTTTTGCTGTGTAATATGGCAGACAGCAAAGTCCAAATCTGCTAATTCTTGGACTTGAACTGGTGTAGGCAGACGTGAACTATTTTAAAAGTGGGATTTTTCAAAATAGAGCTTAGGCAGTGGTCACCTTTCCTGACTCCCCACAGGCTACTGAGACATGCTGGTGGAACATACCAGAGAAGCAAACAGCTAAAATGTTGGGATGGGAGCAAGTAAGCAAGCTTATTGTAAAAAGGAGAGAATTTTGATGGTTAAGCAGGCTGCAAAGAAATCACCAAGTCTCTGACTCTCTCTCCTCTCACTTTCTATAAATAATTTCCCTTTCCAAGCAGAAATAAGACTGAAACTCTTGTGGTGAGCTCCACCTGAATGGGTACATCGTACTATACTGGGAAGGCAGAAGAAGATAAACAGTGATTCCTCACTTGAAACAGCAATCTGAAGTCTAGAAACTCAGTGCTGTGTTGGCACACAAACCTGCTCTTAAATTGTGAAGTCTTCTGCTCTTGGCAAGGAGCCCATTACAAGGGTAAACCTCATGCTGGGGTTGACCAGTGCCTGCTAAAGACAGGAGGAACATGTCCACTAGTGTCTGAGAGCCTTGAATGAGGGTTTTCCCTTCCACTTTGGAGGTAAATTAACGCTTTCCTTCAAAATCTACTCTTCTTCCTCCAATGGCAGTAGGAGGATAAAGTCAAATAGTACTGTTTTTCTGCTTTATATAAAGCATCACCCAACCCTGTTCAACATGAGCTGGTACCATGATAAAAGCAGCATGAGATTTCCAAAATTCTCCCCATGGTTGTACTTGTGCAGCTGTACCAATGGGAGCCTCAGAAGGAGGATAAGGAGATAGGTTCCCACTGATCAGAAACATGAAGGATGCAAAATTTGATGTCCCTATAAAAAGGCATGTCCCCAGAGGAAAAGTAGAAGCCTTAGGTATAAAAGACCAATGTTTGTATGAGTGTAAACAGCTAGAAAAGGATCAGAGTCTCCATGTACAATGCTGCTTTATCTTCTTACAGAGGCTTCCATCATCACCATATCTGACTTCCTCTGTATTTTCTCTTGGGTACTTCTTGGCACGATGTTCTGCCTAGTTTGGAATTAAGCAATGAGTTTCTTTCCTTTTATTTTGGGATTCTGTTTCACAATTACTCCTAGCCAGATTTTTCAAAAAAGAAATTCACATGTCAGGAAAATGACATAATTGTTTTTCTTTACAGTTTTCACGACATGTTCATAATTTAAGTAGAAAAAAGGTCTTTGTTTTTCATTTACCCAAACCATAACTTCATAAATGATTTATTAAACATTTATTGCCTAAGTATGTTTGAGGACCCCAAAAAGTGTTGAAAATCTCAAAGTTATTCCTTATTTACTAAGTAGCACAACCTTCAAAATTTAATCTTATTTTGATTGCAGAGACAGCCATTTACTGGCTTCCCTTCTGCTGGTAAAGTACCAAGGCTGGTAAGTCTTGAGGGTAATAACTGAAATGGCTTTCCATACCTGGAAAGCTTTTGGTGGATTCAGCCTTAATTTTAAATTTCAACATCCTGCTCTACTTATATGCTTTCTGCAATCCAAAATAACCTCTTTCTTTGGCATTTATGTGAACTGCAGACACAAAAATAATGCACAAATAATTTTATCAATAACCTCATCCGTGCTTAGCTGCAGTTTCAAGATTTTTTTTAAAGCCAAACTGTTCTTTATACAAAATATTTTCTATTTCATAACAAAAAATAATGTCTACTTGGAATACACATGCCCTTCAGTAGAGATTTTGACTGAAGTGGCACAAAATAATTATCATAGTATTAATTTTCAGAATTCTTCTCAAACAGTTGCAATGCAACTTCTTTAGTGGATTTACGGTTAGTAAGGTGATATAATTCACTGCTTCATTTCACTGCTTCACTGGAACCATAAAACCAGTGTCTCTGTCTCCAAAACTCCTTCAGAAATAGAATGGAAATACTTTACTTGCTTATTTTGAAGATAAATATATGTTTGTGTTTCAGGAGCTGATGTCAGACAATAGTCTCTGCCAAAATGCTCATCTCCTTTGTTAAAATGTTCCTTGCTGACGTGCTAGAAAAGAGTCCAGAGATGAAAAAAATCATTCTCCCAGAGATGCAATTCTCATTAGTATTTGAGTACAGTACAGCATTCACATAACAGGAAGTTCACAGCTGAGAGGACATTTCATGCTCTGCAGAGTGCTTTGCAGGGAGTGCTTGCTCACTGCTGGAATATGGTTCTCTCTCTGGTGGATGCCCTCAGACCGGTAGGTTACACATCACCAGTCATTGAGGGAACACATTGCCACAATACACCATAGGTCAAAAATAGATCACTCTCTGAAATGACTAACAGGATATTCTTAATGTGCATTAGGAAGGAAATAAAATGTGTGTTGATTCCCATGCCTCAGAAAATCAGTTCAGTATAAATCAGTTAGGTCAGAAAAGGGAAATCTTCCTCTAATCAACAGCTGTGGACTTTTTTCAGCCTTCACCTATACTGGCTCTTATTAGAAGTAAAGCAGGGAGACGAAGAACTAGTGTAAGTGATGGTTTAGGATGAAGAACATTGAAGACAAGAATCAGAAATTAATGGAACAACGGAATAATCATTTGTCCCGATATGATCTCATGTCATATTTTGTCATGCAAATAATGCCAGATTTACTTGAATTTGTAGTCAGAAAAACTAGTCTGATGGATTTAACCCAGGTTTGGGATGATCATTTGATTATGATAAGGAGAACATTTCTTAAAACAGAGGACATGGGGAACTACAGGACATAGAGAATTCAGTGGACTTCCAGTGATAATCTAGGGAACAGTATGATGTAAGGTCTGCACAAATGATGTCTAAAAGAAGTAGACAGAAGCATGCACATTGGAACTGTGACCTTATCAAATCAGTGTATGATGAGGACAGCACATAGGAAAAACTGAGGGTAAGGTAACAGAAGTGAAGCAGAAGTCAGTACAGCAAAATCACCAACCTGGGGATTAGAAAGAATTTTTTTTATACACTGGTAACTGAACTGCAAATGGCAAAGAAGGGAAAACACCCAAGTATGCTATTTGTTTATAACCTGACCTATAATCATATATGAAAGTATCATGAAAAAGGACAAGATAATTCTGGGATATACCAGGCAATGTATATACCAGTCAAATCTGAGAAGTACTGTGAGTATTCCACAGGACACTGGAGAACTTCTTTCCAGACACTGCCAACAGCTGCATTTACATTAAAAAAAATTATCTACAATCAGACCCAAAATTTAAGCTGTAACCATTGCAGAGAAGGGCTGTTATGGTGAATGGGGAAGACACTACTTTACTAGAGGAGACTAACAGAGCTTGTCTTCTTTAGCTCAACAAAGCAAAGGCTGAGGCCAGATAATTGCTTTGTATATGGAGTCAGGAAGTAAGCTCTAGAGAAGAAAACGCTATTTTAAGCTTAAAGCTGGCAAAGGAACAAATGAGCATAAACTGGCTATTGAAACCATCTAGCCTGGAAGTCCTCAGAAGGATGCAAGCCGTCGGAAGAGCTGGTCACAGAACAGCTTTCCAAACCTGTTCAGACTGATAAAAGATTACTTGAAGTTGGTCCAGTGACAATATCAAGGTCTCCATGTCAGCTCTAGGTTATTGGTTAGTGACAGAAAAATGCTAGAGCAGACTCACTGAAGGAGGGCCTCATGCCATCCTTAACATTCACAGAGGGGCAGATGATGTCAGGTTCTACAAGGTCATTAAATTGCTGCACACTACACAGGTGCCATCAGTTTAGCTGCTGTGGGCTTGCATGCTGGGACAGATTATGGTGCTGTTGTGCCAGTATGGAGGATTCTCACCATCTTTTCTTTCCTTTANGGGGCAGATGATGTCAGGTTCTACAAGGTCATTAAATTGCTGCACACTACACAGGTGCCATCAGTTTAGCTGCTGTGGGCTTGCATGCTGGGACAGATTATGGTGCTGTTGTGCCAGTATGGAGGATTCTCACCATCTTTTCTTTCCTTTACAGATATTTGTGAGGCTTTAAATGTGACAGTCTCTCCTGGACCAACTGTGCAATACTCCGAGGGGGATAATGCTACTCTTTACTGCCACATTTCTCAGAAGAGAAAGACAGACAATTTGCTGGCTGTGCGATGGGTCTTCGCTGCATCACCTACCCAGGAGCATCTGATGATCAAAATGACAAAGTTTGGGTCTGTCCAGTATTATGGAAATTATACTCATCATTTTCACAAGCAAAGACTTCATCTTCTTAAAGAGAAACATGGAACTATGTACAAATTTCTTATTTTGAGCCTCCAGCAAACAGATCAAGGACATTATATATGCAAAGTACAGGAAATTGGCAAACACAGAAATAAGTGGACAGCATGGTCAAATGGTACAGCAGCTACTGAAATAAAAGGTGAGAGATTACTGTTTTCAAGTCTATAATTTCTTCTTGTCCTGTGATCCCTTTTTTTTTTTTTTCTTATAAGTTCATCCATAAAACATTTGAACTAAGATTTTTTTGAGTGTAATCTGTGGATAGGAGAAGAAAACCTAATACTTACCTTACGTTTTGCCTCTCTCTTTGTGTTTCCCTTGCTCTTAGTTCTGGTCTAGCAGCAGTTGGTAAGTAGCACTTTCACTATCACTTCAGTACTGTTGTTTATACCACTTGCAGCTAGAAAGCAGAGCTAGAAAAGCAATGGCCAGTCTGATGGTAATGAACTTCAGATAAAATGACCAGCAACAAGTGGCAGACATGAACCAAGTTGTAAACAAGCCATCTCTTTGGGACGGATTAGCTCAAATCTTATCCCACCACACCCATATTTCCAGAGATGGATGAAGTTGGATTTTGAGAACTGACTCCTTAGAAGAGGTGGTTTTGCTTAGCAGCTGTGCCATCAAGGCTGGCTGGCAAACTACCCACCCCCCTGCTTGTGTCTTTATGAACAGAAAAGTTAATTTCTCACAGGGACAGCTCTAAAGGTAATGCCAGAAAGCAGTGTAGAGTGTTTTCTCATTCACTGAATAATGTAAGTTCCTAAATGCCTGTAGTGAAGCATATAGATTTGTCAGGAATTCTTAGAGGGGAAATGGCATATTCCAGGTAAGTGACGGCAGAAGAAAAAGCAGTATAAAATATTGTCATGCCACCTGTTGTACCCCTCCTCACAAAGAGACACTCCACATCTTTCATGGCTTCTCAGGGTATTGCTAATTATAACACTGAAACCTCTCATTACTTTTCATAACTAAACTATGGAGTTCAAATCAATGAAGTTATTGAAAAGAAGAAAATGCATAATTTTTCAGTTCAGTCCTTAAATAATATTTTTCCCCAGATTTCTAGTATGAGTCATGAATATATGACCAGAATAGGGATTAGAGACCTTATGACTTCATCATTTTCACACTGTCTGCTCAGCTGTATTGCTGCTCTCCACTTCAAATGACCCAAAGCAGAGCAGAAAACCGGAGATGAGGAGGGAAGGCAGGCCAGCCTGTAGAGAGGTGTAGACACCCTGTGGGGATCTGAGGCAAACACCACGACCACCCTGACCCCTTAAAAGAGTATTTATTCCAACTCTAGATCCAGATTAAAGATACTAAAAGATATCCAAAATACTGCATTACCTTTAAATGTCATAGCAACTGTTTTACTGCTTAAAGCCTCTTGACTGGAAACAAAGGACCACCTTTGCAAGCATTTAGCTAATGCAGCCTGAGTGCACGGTACTTGCTGCACTTGAGAGGGAAGGTAACTCTTTTCCAAGTGCTGATAGTTTCCCTTTTTCCCAACAGTAACACTTGGGCTTTTCAAGGAAATTTTATCCCAAGCACATTTTGTATTTTATGTTATGATCAGTTACACTTTTATTGCAAAGGGATTTACTTGTATTACAGTTAGACCCAGAAAGCAACAAAAGGAGCAATACAAATTGCCTGAAGAATTTGGATACTTAGTTGTATTGCTTGTGCTTTATCAAGTAAGGTAGCAGTGTTCCACCACATCACAGTTGCTGTCTTGCCTAACATTTTATTCCAGTAATGCGTCTGCTGTTATGCCCAAATTCAAACCAGTATCATTATGCTAAAGCACCAGACAAATTTCTTAAAACTTTGCACATCAAGTAGAGGCAGAAATAGAACTGTCCCTTTTCTTTTTTTAATTTATTCACAGGAAGAGGAGGTTACAGTGCAAGACGCAGATTTCCAGGGAGAAAAGGGTAATTCTGCTTCTTTAAAATGTGACTTGTTCTTGAAACAAGTTGACAGCTGGATCTGTAGTACTTACTGCTATTAATTTATATTCAGATTTCATTATTTGCTAGCAAGTTTGCTCATGTAGATTGGCATAAGCCATTAAGAAGTTGGAAATACATTTTGTTCCAACACATGAATTTGTACAAATACACATATTGGACTTACAATTGGAAAAACAATTGAGTTTCAGGCT
Source organism: Horornis vulcanius (assembly GCA_013401035.1). Classification (NCBI taxonomy): domain Eukaryota; kingdom Metazoa; phylum Chordata; class Aves; order Passeriformes; family Scotocercidae; genus Horornis; species Horornis vulcanius. The sequence continues at coordinate 12,070 of VZUA01042067.1, forward strand.
ACAATTCCTTGCTGTGTAATGATGACAGTTACATTTTAGGTACATATCTGGCTTCTACTTTAGGGGCAAAGTACATTTCTTTGGAAAGGAAGCCTTGTTGTGGAGATGGAGTCCTTACAGTTTTCTGTTCCTATACTCATGTCAACTACAGCAACTCTGTAGTGTTTTCAGAAGGTCCACCTGGAATTTGAACTGTTGCAGTTTGCACCTTTCAGTGTTGTGAATACAAGACATCGGATAGCATTTATAAGAAGGCTACTGTTAAATCTTGTTAGTAAAATCAAGAGAAATCCATGTGCCAGTGTTGCCAAGAAGTGTCTCCTAATCCAGCCATGCAATGTCTTCTGTCTAAGATACGGTCAACCTTTTCCCCTTCCCCCATATTCTCATTAAAGGCATCTCCTCCTTTCCTGGTCTTGTGTCATCAATGTCAGCCTAAAACCAAGTTAATTATAGTAGAGAATACACCAAAAAAACAGTTGATCAGAGACCAAAAAAAAGAAAAAAAAATCTGAAAAATGACTCTTCTACTCCCTTTCTATCAGAAAACTCAAAATAATCAGTATTCTTTCCAGAAGAGTATTCAGCACCCCAAAAACATCATTTGAATTCAGGCAATCCCTCATGATACTGCACACCTCTTAGGCAGATCAATGCATGATCAATGCATTCAAGTGTTTACAATGCAAGGGAAGAGACTACTTGTAGGAGGACAAACATAAAAAATTAGGCAGCCCAACTATAATCCTACTGGCATGGACAACAAAAGTAGATGGTCACAACAATCTGGTTTCTTGGGAAGCTTATTTATCAGAATTTCCCATAGAAGAAAGTCTGAGTTCTTAAATATTAGTTGCAAGTGGCATTTTCTAACAGCAAAAATGTTGCAAGATACAGGAATGCAAGATTAATTTTTTTTCCTCAAAATGAACAAAAGCCCTTTCTTCAGGGAACTTATCCTGAAATATTTGCCAAAAATTTACACACTTAATGCTTTCATGTAACAAATGAGTAGTTTGTTAAAATATTCAGTATGAGCTTCCCATCACAACTGAAGGGAAGATTTCATTAGTCCTGAAAGTTGTACCTCCATTGATCTAGCCCCACGCTTCACGTCCCTGCAGGGCACTCCTTAATGAATTTCCTTGTCAGTAAGGTACCTGTCCTCTAATGATTTACCACATGAAGCTCTCTTGGAGGTTCAGATCTCACTGGCAATCTGGAGGACATTACCACACTCCCATTTCAATGCAGTGACTGCTAGAGGAAGAAAAATCGTGGAATTGGCACAAGTGACATCATCTAATCTGATGTCATAAAAAA
>VZUA01042067.1:53692-63764 GCA_013401035.1 Horornis vulcanius
CTCACAGTATGTGTTTCTTCCTGTGATTTATGTCATTTGGGAACAATTCTCTGGAGCTGGAGAAAAACACAAAATTTCACTCAACCAAGCATTGCTGTACAGCAAATCATTCCTGATGAGAACTTTTACCAGGATGAAATTGCAATCCACTTCTATCCATCTGCCTTTCATATTCTCCCAAATTACAGCTCCTTGAAGATGAGAAGTTTGGCTTAAGAAAACCTTTAATGTGCTGACTCCCATACACACATGCACACTCTGGACCTGTTCTCCATGATTCAAAACATGTGTTGCTGAAGCAACTATTGAAGATTTAAGAGAATTGATGTTAGGCACAAGGAGATGAGCCTGTCAAATTCATGCATGGCCAGCCCAGAGCTGGCCTCTTCTTATACCAAACAAAGCCAGGTTGATGTCTAGAGTGTTGGAGCCATTAGTGCAGCTGCCCAGGCTGCACAGAGTGCCACTGCCAGCTCTAGAACAGGGAGCATCTGCTCTTGGCAAAGGCAAATTGCATGAAAATATTGGCATGAAAGGAGCAATTTGCAAGACATTCAAGATGCTTACCAAGTAAATGAAAAGATAGGTAGTGACCTTCTTCCACAGCTATTAATCACCTTTACCACGGTTCAGTAAAGCTGCATTTGCAGTTGACAGGAATCCAAGGCTTGCTGTCCACTATCAAAATCACAGCTTATTTCTAAGGAATGTGCAGAAGGAAGAGGAAAGAAGTAGTATACTTTTGTTGACAATTGACTTTTCCACAGTCCTCAGGAAAAATAAAGATAGGCACAGTTCACCTTTGCTCCATATTTTGATTTGAATATTGATGTGTCTTGGCCTGTTTTCAGTGTATGTTTCCCTGAGCACAGAAAGATTAGTATTTGACTCATCAAGACATGCTCTTGGAGGTCAGAAAGGAGGACCAGGCAGGTCATCTGTGTAGTCGTAATGCAGACTTCCTTGTATGCCTGCATCATGAGCTTACATCTAATTGCTGCATTTTCCACAGGCAATTGCCTCACTCACTATGGAGATCAGGCTGAACCATGGGGAGGTTGTGGTGGGAACATGTCTCAGCACTCTGCAGGGAAGGAGGCTGTTTGCTACAGGAAGATTGGCTCATTCAGCAACATAATTCAAAAGAAGAGTCATTAGCTAAGCAGTGTCCTTTAGGAAGAAGAAAGTTGATCATGTAATTAAAAGAAGACTGGTAAAAACCTGTGTTCTACTCCAGATTCTTCCTAATGATGCCAGCAAGTCTCCAGCACCAAGATTTTGGCATACAGCAGTTCCTCATGTGCAGCACACACGGGGCTTCACTCCTGCAGTGCTATCCCATCCCAGTGCACTGGAAATCAGGGAACTGTCTGCTCAAGGATGTGTTTGGTGGTATGAACAAAAGAGCCTTTACACCCATAATGTCCTTCGTGTTCCTCCCAGCACATCTCCGACCCAGTCTGTGTATTCAGGACACGGCTGTGTCTGTGTGGCTGCTCAGCCCTTCTGTATGTGAGGTAAGATATTCAATCTCTTCACCAGGTCAAGGAGGAGCAGAAAGGAGAGGGAGTTATCAATTTAGCTCCTTTCAATTATGCTAAAGTGTTAAAGAGGCTGATTTTTCACAGTTTTTCCATCCCCACTAGGGACACAAATGGCACTTGAATTTATTACACTATAGTCTTAGCCTTCATTTGCTACAAATATTCACTTTTACCATAAAGGGAGATTGTGGAGGTAAATCTTGAAGTATGTCTAATATACTGAACTTCCAGAGAGTATAAGGACAAGGTTAGAAAGAAGACAGAAATAAGGAAAATGAATGAATATGTTGACCAGCCATGTCAGATCTTTCTCTTCACCTATTCCATACATTTTGCTTGCCTTACTATAAAAAAAAGTCAGAGATAGGAAACATTGTGCATAACACACACTCACAGCGGGGCTGGATAAAGGCACCAGCATCAGCCTGGGAATTCCAAACTTCACTTTGCTAACAAAATAGCTTTTCAAAAGGCATGAATATATTTTTATGCACATTCAGGGAAGACGGAAGAGTAAGAATGGAGATATTAATATTCTTGCATGTCAGCGAAGAACAAAACATACTCACTTTACCTGTTTGAAGCCCAAGTATTTTTTATCTCTTGATACTAAAACATGCTCTTTGGCAAAATCAAGGTAGTTTTATTTGCTAAATAATATTTGTGAAATACAATGTATTATGTCAAATTCAGTATCTAAAATAACATTTTAATTACAAAAGTTTTCCAAGACAAATACTACAAAAATCTCTTTGTCTATGTGCATATCTGTCAGTTTCTCTCACAACTTTGGGGTCCAGTGTCTACTTTAAATCATGCTTGACTGCAGGGTCAGCCCAACAATTCCCTTAAGATTCAGTCTCCAGCCAGAGGTTTCCAGTTTCTCTGATTCTCTCATGCTCTGAAGGGTAAATTTTCTCTCCATCCAAAAGGTTGAAAAAACAAGAAAACTTGACTTTTTCTTCCTACCCATCCACAGACCAGCAGCAGAGTCTTCCCCAGTCATCACCAACTAGGAGCTTGGAGGAATTTCTTGAGAAAGAAAGAAAAAGACAAATCCATGTTTAAGAAGACAATAAAAATAGGATCAAGGCTTTTTCTACATGTGCAGCAATTAGGAGGATGCAATATTCAGGGATGTACATTATCTTTAAAGTTAAAATTGAAGACACATGTTAGAGAATATTCAGAGTTTGATACTTCAAAGACTGAGCTTAGAATTGGGTCCAAAATTTCCTGGAGTTTTGTGGGTGAGTTGTGGACAACTTAACCAGATCAGAAACTCTTACCCTTCTCTGAGATTCTATGGATGTTAAATAATCTGCTGTCCAGACTCAGAATTCAGACTGGTTAGCACAATGTTCTGGCTTCAGCCAATGAAATCTCTGCTGCATGCAGTGCCACCAACACCAATGAAACTAACCCTCACCTCAGATGTTGCCCCTTTCAATGCACATCAAGATCACACCAACTGCACTAAAGCTGAGCATGCAGAATGCAGGAACATTTTATCAACTATCAAAATTTCAACACTTTTGGAAAAAGAGACAGAAACTCTTTTACAGTACATCATAACATCCTGGAGTAGGAGATAACAACAAGGGTTACAGCCAGATGGCTGCGGGAGGGGCTTGAGTAAACTAAAATACTGCTGGCTCTGCAAACTGAGAGGAGTTGGACAACAAAGCTGTCCTTTGGCCAAAACCTTCCTGTTCACATTTTAAGGAAGTAATTTCTTCAGCAACTGCTAAGATTGGAGTTATTTCTGTGTTGCAGAGATGGGGTAGCAGCTACTGAGTTCTACAACTATTCTGGCCAAAACCTGCTCCTGGCTTATCTCCTACCAGTCCAGTGACTCCCTCAACGTCCTTCATTAATGGACCTAGCCAGGCCAGCTCCTTGAGGGGCTGCTTTTGGCTACAAGAGTCTAACTGAGCTCTCCAAATCCCCAAACTGAAGGAGCAGCTGGAGCCCAGCCTGGCCCCAGGGCCCCCCTCCCAAGCAGCCCCACCTGGACACGGCCAGCGCCGTCACCGCCGGGCTCGTCCTGCTCGCCTTGCCAGTCAGGGCAACGCTGGGATTCAGTTCCCGACAGAGAACAAGATGTTTTCCATGCTTGTTACCTGTTGTGTGTTTAAAAATAAATATTTAGAAAGTGTCTAGGGGGCAGCATGGATGGGATTGTTATTATTTACGGTCAGCAAGTTGTTAAGTTGAGAACAAATATATTTAATCTTGGCCTGTGCTGTTGCAAAATAGGCCCATCCCAATTTAATTTGTGGCTATGATAGTTACATGTGCTGACGTGCGGCTGTATCAATTGTGTGCTAAATTGGATTTGTGTATTATTGCTTTCTAAATTGCATGCCTAGTTCAGCAAAATTGTTCATCAGTTTTCACTGTCTCTGTGCTTAATAAGATGCCCCACAATACTTTGCTGCCAGGATATAATACAGCCCATAATTGCCTAGTAAAAAGAAATTACATAAAGCCCTGGTATTATCAACTTATCTAAATCTGCTCATAACAGAACCAATAATTAAATGCTGTGGACATTTCACATACACACACATACATACACATGCACACCCAACAACATAACTCAATCACAGTTACTCTGGTCTTTTTAATTACTGTGTTTTGTATTAATTTTATTTTCTTGAATGCACAGAATGAGATGTGGGAATATTTGGTCATTTGAAATAATTCTGAAGTCATCTGAATAGGTTAAGGAAGTGTGACCCTGCTTTGATTACACCTCTCAACTCTTTATCAAAAAATGCTGTTCCCATATCCATCTGAAAACATACAGGCTTATGTTCAGATGCAAACAGGTGCTGTCTCTACACATCACCAGATACCTGAGATGAGCACAATTTTTTTATGGTCTTCTTGGAAAAAAAACACAAACAAGAGTGCTCTGCTGTGCTCCCATGCATGGCTTTTAAATCCTCATTTAGAAAACTGCTAAAAATATACATTTTACAAAGAGCTAAAATATCAGTCTGTTAAAGAAATGCATATGTAATTATGCCTAGAAGACCTGCCAAGGGAAGTTATAGACAAGAATTTAAGAAATTCTTAAATCAAAGGAGACTTTCTATAGGTAAAGAGAATCCACAAAGTGACTACAGAATACCACAGGGATTTTGGAAACAATGTTAAGTCTTTTGCTTTGACTTACTGACAAAGCAATCTTCGGTTTGAGATGAGAACAAAAACAAATATGAAGTTACCACAGCCAGACTATCTCACATGGGGCATCTCAGGTGCTCTTACACCTCTCCTAGAAGCATCTGGCTCTGGCTACTCTGAGACATGACAAAAGGTTTGATAAGCCTCTGGTGAGGCAATTAAACATACAGAGGCATATCAGAAATATTTTCACATAGCAATCTAAGTAATGATGATGCCAAGTTCCATGAACAGCACTTCTGAAGATCTCTGTGGTAATGCCCAATTACTGTATAACTTCTTTTTTTTTTTTTTTGCAAATGTTACATCTATAGCTCTATATTTATGCAAATTGCGTGCCTAAAATTGAAGTAATAGAGAATGTCTGTAATGAGGACCACAGCAAATAAGTGGAGTAAATTACACATAATAACACCACAATTCCTTTCTCTTAGAAAAAGCGTTGGGAAAAGAAAAAAGCTGTGCTATTTAGGATGTGCCTTTAAACCTTTCTGACAGGTTTCAGCTCCTGTATTTGTTAGAACAGGGAAGCAAGCTTGAGTTGTCTTTAGTACCAGTCAGCACCACAGTCCCACGATCTTATTAACCTCAGCTCTGTGAGAACCCCATGGTATCAGCTTCAGCTGCACACAGCCTTCAATAAACAGCACCAAGAACTAGGGCCTGCTGCTGGCCTCCCACCAGTTTGAAGGACCTCTGATTTCTTTTAAGGTGGCAAAGACAACAAACTTCTCTGTTCCATCCCAGAGCAGGAGCTGGCACTGCCCACTCTGACGTGATGCCAGGATACTTTAGTACAGACCATCAGCAGAGGTGCCAAGGCAGTGGATTTTCTGGAGCCAGGACTATTTCCAGCTATTGGTTTCATAGCAGAAAGGTGATTTTCTGAGGTTGACAGAACCCATGGAAGAGCCTGTGAAAAAGCTTTCAGCTTCATCCAGGTATGCCCATGAGATGGCTGGCTCAGATGTGCCCTCTGTCTCCAAGGTGGAGGGAGCAGTTGCCACCCACCACTGTTGCTGGCCATGGTAAGACTGCACCAGTTGCCCACACCATCTCCCTTTCACACCACTGTGCTCACACCCTCTCTTCCTCCTCACAACCAACCAAGGCTTGCAGCACTGTCACACTGCAGCTCACAGCCCACCCTGCAGTCATACCTGCACCGCCCTGCTCTTCCGCCGCGCCGCTCTGCACTCCCAGTCCAGCGCCTTGCTCTGGGCTATTGCTGTATTTGGTCTTCCACAGCTGTGCCAGTGAGGGGGTAAAAATGGAAAAAAAGCATGGATCATAAAAACTAGAGAAGGATTCAGCTCCTGCTTCCCAGCAAGGGGTGGGAAGAACAGGTTTTTGCAGTTGTCTCCTTCTCTGTCACTGTGCTGCAGGGTGTCACACTGGAGGAATGTATGCGGGAGCTGGTGGTGTTGCAAGGCTGACATGCTATCAAAAATCCCAGTAACCCTGGAAGTTCACCTACCATACTGGAGGCAGAATCAGCAGTGAATTCCTACTTATGAGAAAGTAGAACTTAAGATACTGAGCTGTGAACACTCAGAAACCATATTCAAACATGGTTCTGAGGAATGACAGAATTTTTGCTTTCGGAATCACTCCAGAATAGTCAACACATTTTCAAAATTCTCCCTGAATGGCAAAAAGTCTTCTTGTCAAGAGGATAAAAGTTGATAGAAAGCAAATATTTTACTCTGATTTTCATTTTCTGCCCTCTGCTGCACTGTTAAGAAAGTGGCATGGGCTTTTAGTAGCTCTGTCCCTCCATTTAGAACAAAAAAACTCTGCCTCCAGTCTACAATGAATCGGGGTTCCTTTTCCTCTCTCCCATCCACCTACCCTCACCACTCCATCTGTGCTTCCTGTGATGATGATGCTGCGTGTGTCCCAGTCCATCACCTCAGCAAAGCAGCAGCAAACGATGTGGCAGGTGGGGCTGCAGGCAGTGCTGATGCTTGCAAGGAGCTGGCCATTGACTGTCCACAGGTACAGGTAAGATCCCGCACAAGAGATAATGTCACCCTGGAACAGAGCAAGGGCCAATGTCTCAAAGTTCTCACTCGTCCTCCTCATAACTTTTAAATGCTGATTAGAAATTGCTGAATTGCTCTGATTTAAATTCTGACCATTGTTTTTCTTCTGGGCAGATGATATAAACTAGACAAAGTAAAAATTACTTTCTTTTTTTCCATGAAAAATTCTGACATCACAGAAACCTGAAACAAGTGATTTAGAAAGATAATGCAGAAAAAAGCCTTTCTTCACATTTTAAAATGAAAATATTTCATGAATTGTTCCCTTTCTGTTCTCCATAAAGTCCAGGCTTTTAGTAAAAAAGTGGACTGACAGACTGACCTAGCTACTGTCGGGGACAGGGGCTGTGCAAAAGCAGTGCTTAGCACAGTTTCTGCGACAGGACTAATGCTCTTGGAAGTTTTACAAATACGCATTCTCTGAAACAGGGACGTGGTGTTCACCTGCTTAGCTCCAAGGCCTTTGGTGATTTCACAATCCTCCTCTGCCCCTCACAGGGAGCTCACTGTCATCGCATTTCTACACCGTGTTCTGCATTTGACCAATGACCTGCACTTGCGATGCAGAGAACATCCTTGGCACGGCACCTCTCCACTCCACTCCACACAGGTGCAGCCTTACCAGAGGCTGCTTATAAGGAGCAAATACACACGTAGGTCATTAGGGAAACACACAGAACCAAGAGCCAATGCTGCAATTATAAATGATCTAATTAAAAGTGCATTTTGATCAAGTTATTAATTGAAATTCTACATAACTTTTCTACTCTTGATCCATTCTAATAATCAGCTAAATAGAAGCTCATCAGCAAAGTCATATGGTTCTGAGAAAGGACAGTGTGCCCTCAAATTAGCAGCATGCATCTGGTTTAAGTCAACTAACACTTTACTTCACTCCTGCCTCATTTGGGGCCAGGGCTCTTCACCCTGCTGGGCAGAATTCTAGAGATAAAAAAATGATAGCATGTTCAAAACAGAGTTGCCAATAATTCAAGAGATTAAATTTCAGTTACCATGTCTGCATGAGAGCACATCATGTCCAGGCATTTGGCAATGATCTACAGGGCTTTTCAGGTCTGGATCAGGGATTTAAAACTAACTGAAATAATTAGTTATAGCAAGTTTTTACAATACTCCTTAGTTTATGAAGGCAGTTATTATTTTGTTTACACTACACAAATACCATGAGGTTTGGACCTATAGATGGAAATTCTAGATGCTCAAGCAACTCCAGCAATCACATAATGAAGAACTGTATAGGGTTCTTATTCCATAATTTTTTTTTTTCCTTAAAATATTTGTTTTGAACCATTCTGAATTTTTCAGGAAAAAACTCTTGCTACCAATCATGTAATTTTGTGCCATTCAAAATACTGTAGCACAATGGAAACACTTTGTTTCTATTTTCATGTAGCTTTACATATATATATAGAGAAGAATTAAACAAAAATTACACTTCAGAATTAAGTGTTCAGTTTTGCTAACATCAAAAAGAATTTTTTCATTCCCAAGATAAGGACATTTTATTTTTTTCTTGATGCTTCAGTCATACTTTTCTAGAGGTTGTTCATCTAATAAATGAATCTTTTTATATACTATTATCCAAATAGCTTAACCATTTGCACTCCAATAAAGTGGAGATCAGTCATTTGGTTCAGTCACCAGGCTGATCCTGGCACAGACTGTCTCATTTCTGGACAGTTCCAGGAGAGCAGATACTGACTGAAAATACTGCTCTACTGGCTGGTACGGAACAGAGAAAACTCTGTCCCCTTGGGATCTTGAGCAGCTCTGTGCCAGCCGACCCCTCATTCCTGAATGCTTGGCACTGCTTCAGATCACCTCATAAGGGACCACCAAGATATTCTGAACTGGCCTTCTGAGGCCACAGGACACTTTACACTAACCAGGACTGCTAGGAATGGGGGCTGAGCTGGCACTGAACAGGCAACTTAATTCCCACCCTCAAATTGCTAACCATCAGACTGCATGGTTAATAAAGATCTGATATGAGATGACTGTTTTGGCACAGACTAAGTAGAGAATATCTGCCTGGTTTCTTACTGCTATGAACTCAATTTTGCTTTTGTACAATATCTAGGACTGGATTCAATCTTGAATTGTCTGAGCAGCTGAAACCCTGTCCTAGTATATTATCAGAAGCAACATTTTTGGGAGGTAAAAGATTAGGAGAAAAAAACCTCACCCAGAGTGTTTACAGTACAATCCAATACAGAATATTTTCCTATCAACATGCATGCAATTTTGGCCAGGCACAAACCTCAACAGATTTATACCCACTGCTATCAGGAGCTCTCCTCACACCTAGGAGTAGACAGGAAAGGAAAAAACCAACATTATCACTGCAAAGGTGTAAGGCAGCTGTCAGCTGAGCTGCAGGCTGCAGTCTAACTTGTCTCAGCTGCATGAACGTGCAGCTCAGATGTGGCTCTGCTGCATGAATGTCAGGAGAAATTAATGAAACAGAGGCAACAAGGTTATGGGTGAGCCAAATCCAGGAGGTACTAGGGTAATACTTCATGCTCCATAAACTAAAAGTTGTTTAATCCTGCTATCTATCTATCCACAGACGCTTCTACTTAGCTACTCAGTCTAAGATGTTGCTTTTAGTGCTCGCCTCTCATCATTAAGAACACTATTAGCAATCTCTGTAGAAAGAAAAAAAAATCAATGTATCAGACTCTCAGGATGTTTTTATGTTGGGAAAAGCACCCATTACATTATCATGAAATGTTCATGGATGCATCAGAAGAAAGATGATAAATGAAGATCTTACTGTTGAATTGTTGATGGCAACAGAACCCAGGCTTTCCTCGTGGGCAGGAAGCTGGTTTATGAGCGTCAGCTGGTTCAGGTCCCAGATGATGCAGGTTCTGTCATCGGATCCACTCACAAAGATGCTGTAAGTTACAGATGCAGCAAGGCAGGTCACTGCCTGAGTGTGTCCATACAAAGCCTGGTGGGGAAAAACCAACCAATAAACCACAGCAGACGGTGGGTGATTTATTAGGGAACCACAGTCCTACCTCATTTGCTTAGTAAGAGCAAGCAACCTAGTCATTCTTTGGAGAACTGAAGAGGGAATGAGGGGGAAATACCAAAGGATATTACAGAGAAGCATCCTTGTCATCAACTCATAGTTAATGAAAGCTGAGGGTCCAAAAGATTATATGACTTGCCCAAATTACGCAGTGATTCAGGACCCTTGGCCTGCTCTTCAGACTATAAGACAGTACTCTGTGCTCAGCAAGAAAAAAAAAAATCATT
>VZUA01042072.1:0-20569 GCA_013401035.1 Horornis vulcanius
AAAAAAAAAAAGTCATAGCAGTTTGGTCCCAACAAGTGAACATTTAGATGTTTACTCACATGCTTCATTGTTTTTTTATTTATAAGAACCAAAAATAGTTTCCAAAATAATCTCTGAATTGATGCTACTACATATGTAAAGGCCTAAAATAAGCAGAATTTAGAAAATTGAATACACAATAGGGGAGGAAAATTTGAGCGGGCGAGTGAACCCCGACTGTCACTGGGTCAAATTATAAAAGAGAAACAAAATGTCAGGACAGGTGGGGTCAGGTGGGCACAAACTAAAACCACATCGTCCTCAAAGCCTGTTACCAAAAAAAAACCGACCATCCATAAGGTCACAGAGAAGGGAAAAATCTGGGGTCTCACCCAGCGCTTGACCGTATCCAGTCCAGAAGGGAAGTCTTTGGGAAGAGAAACTCCAGGAGTGGATCCGAGCGTAAATGATGGATCAGTCCCAGTCCGTGCTTGGGGAGGCTGAACTCTGGAAATGCAGTTAAATAACGTCGGGATGGTTTCCGAGCTGCTCTCCAGGGCTCTGCTCAGCACGTGGGGATCACCCTGACACCCCAGCACCAGCCTGACCCCTCCCCTCCTGCCAGGGCTCCCAGAACCGCGCGGACCCCGCGGCTACTCGGCCGTCGTCTGCAGGGCGTCCTTTTCCTCCCGGTTTTCCGTTCCGCTTTCGTCGTCTTCGATTTCTCCCTCTTCCCCACTGAACTTGTCATGAGCCCACTTGGGGCTGGTGCTGGACTTGCGGAACATGAAGCGGCCTCTTCCCCGGGGGAAGGCGCCACGGCCGCGGCCCCTGTTCACCCACTTGTCCGTGCCCTCGCCCTCGCGGTCGTCGTGCTGCACGGGAAGCCAAGGACAGCAGGTGAGACAGGCTGGCACCGCCCTGCACCGCGCCTCTGCGACCGCCCTTGGGGATCCACTTAATGGGAACCACTCTACAGGGAGCAGGAACAAGCTCTCTTTAGGCACGAGCTTCCTGTGAAGCGTCACCCGAAGCCTTACCTGGTGTGTCAGTGACAGCACCTGAGACGGACACACCTGGAGCACACGGGTGTCTCAGCACCCAGGTACGTACCAAGTAGTATTTCTTGCTCTTAGGCGTGTACTCGGGGTCCCACTCCTCCTCTCTGCTGCGCTTCTGGAAGTCGTTGTTGCCGCCGCTGTTGCTGTTGTTGCCTGAAAAGTTGCCTCTGCCCCATCCTCTCCCTCGAGCTCTGAACTGCTGCAACAGCAACGCAAAGGAGAAAAATGGAACGGCTGCAGAGGCAGTACCCTCCCACCCCAGCCAGCTTCCAGGGCTCCCAGGATATCCAACATCCCTTCTCTGACCATCCAAAACACCTTTAAAACCTATCACTAATGCAAGAGGACAGCTTTAGCGTGGCTGCACCACCCCCTGTGCTCGTGGTTTTGGGTTTTTAGTTCATCTGATCACACAGCACATCACACTTCCTGTAAAGCTGATTGAAGATAAGGCAGAGGCATTTCCAGGGCAACCCCACGCAGGTGAGACCCCTCTGTGCACGGACTGCAAACAGGAGCGTGGCCAAACCCAGTGGAAGCACAGCATGTGCCCATCGGGGTGCTCAGCATCACTAATGTATAGAAGCTTCCAGGCTTTGTTCTGCTCCTCCCATCTGGAGTTTGCTGCCCACAGCAGACCCACAGCAGCCTGGTCTATGCCCCAGACCTGGAGCGATTCTGGGGGCTTCTCCTCCAGGGCAGCTTTAACTGAGCAACACACAGCAGCTTCTTCCTGCCCGCTTTGAGAATCATCCCTCAGGGCACAGGCAGAGAACACCTGGGGCAGGGCTGGAGAACACTTACAAAGGTTCCTCTCGCTCTTCCTCTCTCATTTGGACCAGTGAATTCCTTAGTCCCAAGCCGGGACTTGTCAAAGCCTGTGGAGCTCTCCTCCCTCTCCTCAGTCTCCTCGGGATACTCCTCTGCTTTGACTGAATGAGAGGACCACGAAGATGATGAGCTGGACCTGGATCTCTCCCGCACCCGTCGGTGTTTCCTGTTTCAGCGATGGGAACGGAGGGGAGTGGGACACAACAGCATTAGGAACTCAGCTGTGACCCATCTGATACAAAACCACTACATTATCACTCATCAATGCCACGCTCTCCTTTTCCTACTACAAGAGGAAAAGCCATAGTAAGAGCTCAGGCTCTAACACAGGGCCCAAGATGACTCCAGAAGGAACTTGTTGCTCCTTCCTAAGGTGTTTAAAGCATCTGCTCTCAGCTTAGCATGCATCCATGGAGTTTTAGTCAAATGGAAAATTAAGCTAATAGAAAGGGATTAAATGAACATCAAGGCCAAGTCATTTTAACATGGCAGTTTCTCTCTGACACAACAGGAACAAGAAGGAAAAGTGACTCACCCATCCTGACACATGGAGCTTTCCCATCTACCTTTTATAATTACTTAGTATTTCTGAGAGATACAATGATAGCGAGACCACACGCAGAGGGGTAGCTCAGGCCACTGGAGGAGTTATGTCACAGGTGCACAACCGTGTGCACAACTGTTGTACACGGTGTCATCTCCAACCTGAGCAGCAGAGACACGAGAGACACAAGGAAATGGCTACTGGGTTTCCTACATACTTTTTCTTTGAGCCTTTGTGACTTTTCTCCGTTTTCTCAGTTGATCTTTCCCTTGAGTGACTTGAATCTCTCGAGTCCACCGACTCCCTGGATTTATCGCGTTTTAGATCTCTTTCCTTATGTTTTTTACGGCGTTCAATATCAAGGCGCAGATCAACAGGGTCGTCCTTATATTTCCCTTCAGCCTACAAATGCAGGGGAGAGGGAGGGCAGAGTTGAACACAAGGTCTGCAGTGCCCCAGCTCAGCACCATTTACTTTGCTACTGACTGCACAGACTTGTGGAGAACTGGAGTTTAACTGAGCACTAACGAATATTCCACTTTAAGATGTCAAATAATGCACAATGTAAGTCTGCCTTTGTCAGAATTCAATTTTCCTACACTAAAAAGCATTGCTTTTTAAACTTTCCATCTCCTCTTTAAACAGCATTAAAATAAACAGTCTGGTAAAGGGGAGGGAGACATGGAAGCTAACACTTATGGTAAACCACAGCCAGCAAGGATGTGAACAACTGGGGAATCCCATCCAGCTGATTATGGATCACAAGCACAGTGTGGCAGAGCTCTCTGACTGCCCATGGGTGCACCTCAGGGGCTGCTGACAGTCTCACCTGGGCAGGGGCCAGAGGGATTTTAATCCCCAGGCCTACAAGGGACGCTCTGGGAGTAGCAAAAGCTCTTTGCTGCTTGGAGCTACCCAAGATTAGTGACCCAAGGGGCAGGAGGAGGCCACTGACAGGCAGCATCAAGGGGGCAGGGAGAAGGCCAACATCCCATGGACAGGGAGGTGTTACTACACCTGTCAGGAAGATTTACTTGGTGCAGATGCCACCTAGAGCTCCTTCCCCTGGGCTGGAGGGCAGCTGTGCCAGGTACCACAAAGCCCCACAGACACACTGTGTGTGCCTCCCACAGTCCTGCCAAGTCTGCTAAAGCTGGTGCCTCACAGAGCAAAAACTCCACCAGCTGCATGAAAAATTAAAACTAAATTTACACTGCTAATTAAAAACAAACATAAAAGACACCTGGTAACGCTTGCTCTGAGCTGTATTTAAATTGGTGCTTCAAGAAGGGATTAGGAGTTTCTCTGGGAAAGGAGCAGTTGTTTTCCCTGCGCCTCCTTTGAGCCCTGTGGCACCTGGGTGAGCTTCTGCTGCCTGCCCAAAGTGACAGTGGCTGTGGTTTGACAAACAGGCAATTGGGCAGCAGTAGGGCTGCAGGAAGCCTTACACCACGTTGGTACCAACACCCAGCCTCAGCCATTGCTACTGCATTTACACAACACTCATCCTGGGAACTGTACAACTTGATATGCAACATACATCAAATTAATCGTCTTCAATTAAATACAAAAGGATTAGTAATTCTCTAGCTGTTAAATTTTTTACTTACATGAGTTTCTAACCACTTTTTTGTTTAAATAAATATGTCAAATAACGCAGGAGTGAGAGCAGGCATTTTGTTTTGGTATTTTGCTCTTCTACTTTCCCCAGGCAAAGAGCTTTAATTTCTACTCTGAGAATAAAACTGCTCCCAACACGATGGATGACAGATAAGTGACAAAATCGGCAGCAGCTCCCTTATGTGGCACAGCAAACACCTATTTGGGTTTGGGAGGGCACGTCTGTTTCACGGAAGGCTGGCGAGCTGTTTGGAAACCACGTTTATAACACACTCTGCCAAGCTGATGCTCAGAGTTCAGGCCCATCAAATCCATCTCACCATCGTCCATGTCAAGCCACAAGTGTGTTTGGAAAAAATCGAAAACAAATATGAAACAAGTAAGGTTTCAGCAGGACTGGTTAAAATCTCTTCAATGTAAATATGTATGAAGGTGAATAAACAAAGGTTAAAATCTCAAACATTTTACGTTAAGCCTTTTCTACGATTGTTTACAGTGAGTGCAATGGCTTAACATTCATCTACTCAGCAAAGCTAAAACACTCAATCCCAAATGCTCTGGATCTAAGACAAGTGCTGAATGTTAAAGTAACAGCAATCAACAGAAATGGCACAGTCAGTTGTTAGAACAAAATTTATCATCTGCTTAATAGTGTATCTGCTTTAGCTCAGCATTTAGTTTTACTTTCCTCTTTTTGACATGCATGTCTTTGAAAACATGGTTGGCAAAATTGCACGTAACAATGGAGTTAATCATACTTACAAGCAGAAAAATATCACAAAAAGTCTCTTCTCTCATCATGGGCACTTGTTCCAAAAATCCTCTCTTTTTTCTCAAGCTCACCTCAATTGACTTTGGGGTCATTTACCATAGTCTAACCACTTCACAAAGGTTGTTGATACATTTTTAATAAAAATTAACCCTTTGTAGTTCATTTTTAGAATTATGCCCATCCTTAAAAGAAAAACACAAACTTAAGTAGAGAGTAATTTAAACAAAAACATCACTGTTAAGTTCATGCCCAATGCACTCATTTTGTTGAATTAAACTAATTAGAGTAACAGTTCACCTTGAAGCCAGGATCTCTGGAGCTTTTCGATTCCTCTTGAGAGAATCCATGTTTTCTAAAAGTACTGGGAGATATATCTATCCTCCTAAAGCAAAAAAAACAAAACAAAAAAAACCCAGATATTACCTTCCTCATAAGAAGAACCTGAATATTTTAGATCAAATGTTCTTTAAAGCAGACCAGTATTTCCAAAGGTATTTAAAACTCCCCGTATTTTTCCTTTTTTGTGTGTGTGTTTTTGGCTGAAGCTAGTTACATACTTGAATTATTGCAGAGTTTAAGAAATGAAATCTGGAATACTTCTGCAATGTTAAGACAGTGTCTAATGGCACCAACCTGTGGATTTCAGGGCTCTTTTTGTTTTTAGCTGCATCTTGTTCCATTCCTTTCTTTAGATATTTGGTAAAGCGTTCGTTCAGTGTCATTGCTGAAGACCCAAAGTGATGTTCTGTCAGGGGTTTGAACAAACAATACCAAAGTATTAATGCCAGTTTGTAAAAAAGGCAAAGCCCACCCATCCCACAGCAGGTCAGTGAAGCACCGTGGGGATGAGCTCGAATGCTGCTGACAAACTGCAGTTTCAATTTTTGGTGTTTCAGTGAAATGAACACCATGTCTTTGAGCACAAGTCACAAATTCATCAGAACATAAGATTTTAACTCCCAGACTCTGAATATTTCTGAGGTAAAAACAAGAACACCTGTGCAGAAGAGTATTTATGTAAATAAAGATGATTGTGATCACGCTGCTGCTCTCCTCTCTGGGATATCTGCTGGAAAACAACTCCAGGCGTTTTGAGTGCACAAACCCCACTTATGTGGGCAAGGGAGGAATGAACCCTTCCTGAGGACACACGGAGTGCTGACCCACCTCTTACATGATGGACTATAGTCACTATGTGCTGAGCAAACAGTTCAGAAGGGCTTCGCTGCGACTGAGCCGACTGGATGTGATGGAAAATGGAGCGGAATTCCTGCTCTTTCTTGTTGCTGTGCACGAGATCCCGGCAGAGCTTGCGCTCCTGAGCCAATATGCCACTGGGACTGGAAAAAGAAGAGCCCATGAGACAGAAGAATGGGGTGAAGGGGAGCAGTTTAAGGTGTTTAACTCTGCAGGAGCTGGGAGCTCACTGATGGTTTATGTTGTTAGTAGGGAGGCACCCATGAATACTCAAAAGCATGAGCAAGGAGCTCCTTTAAACATCCCTAAAGACACTGCTCCAGGTTACTGTGATCATTCAGGTCACTATTCTAATGCTGCATGGAGAGTAAGAGTAGTAAAACACACGGCAGAGAATCAGATGGATTCAGGCAGCAACTTGAAACATTCAACCCCTGCACCAACTCAGCTTTCCTCAGCCAGAAGCCACTGGGGCTCTTCCCACCTGACTCCACCTGGGGCTCTTCCCAGAGCCTGGTGTATCCTAAACCAATCTTACAGCAAGTCATAGCAAAGGGCAGGAACAAGTTAATCTGTAGTTCCCAAAACCACAAACTGTGATGCAATGTGGCTTAGCCTTCCTCACACTTGGCAAGCACATGGGGATCTCAGGAAGAGAAACAGGAAAAAACATCACTACTGAGACTGCTCAAAAGCTGGCAGATCCTTACCGTGCAAGATCCTCGTCAAAGGAATCCATCCGAATATTGACCTGGGCCTCACGAGTAATGGAAAAGGAGGATTTGCCAGGAGTTAGCCCCTCTACTTTGGTGCCTGGCTTCTCCTTCACCTCAGCCTTCCTTGGTGGAGGGGAAGAGCTTTTTTCCTGGCTTGACTTGTAAGTGGTCACTCTAAAATTCTTTTCAGGTACAAAACCCCTGTGAGCAGGTTCAGCTCTCTTGGATCCTGATCTCTCTTCTTTTTTGGATCTTTCAGAATAGCTTTCCTCCTCCATTTCATCAGATTTCCTTTGCTTCTCTTTTCCAGGTGGCAGAAACACCACACCTTCCCATTTTCCTGACCTATCCTCTTCTTGACTTTTACTCGAAGTCGCTACAACTTTAGACATGAATTTGGGCTCATCATCAAATTCCGAATCTTTCCGGCCCTTTGCCTTGTCTTTCTTGTCCTGCTCATCAGTTTCATCTTTCCCATAATGACTTTCCTTGTGGAACTCTGGGACCTTGAGCTTGTCAAAGTCATCCCTGAACTTGTAGCGCTTGGGGGACTGGCTGCCGCGGTATCCCTTCTCCGAGTCAGCTTTTGATCCGTACGAGTCAGATTTTGCTTTTCCATCTGTTGATCCCAACTCAGAGAAATTCCCTTTTTCTTTACTTTTTTCTTTCTCAGTATTTGTTACTTTCTGGTCTTTGTCTTTCCCATTCTCAGTCTTCTGCTCTTCCAGGTACCTGATCATAAAGAGACATTACAGGAGGTTTCTTATTAGAGTTCAGTGAGGTCAATTCCTCAGTTCAAAGAGTCAAACTTCAGAGAACACCAAGCTATGCATGTACTGAAAGCTGCCTCTAGGCCCTAAAATAATTAAAATGTCAAGCAGATTACTCAGCCTGAATTCAAACTTTTGTTCTCACTAAATTCAGCAAATGTACAAGGAGATGGATATGCAGAACTGATGGAATGAGGCTCAAGGACAAATCAAACCCAGCTGACCCACAGATGCATTGGAAGGAAAAGAAGAACATCTTACCCACTCCATTTATTTACTTACAAACCTGGTTCAGGAGAACAACACATCAAACCTTTCAAATTGGGCTGTTCTGCTTTAAACAACACACTGGAAATAAAAGCCTCAAAAGCTACTTCAAATTTGGGATGCAAGTTTCATAGGTAAGCTAAATATTTCATGACAGACTGCAAACACAATAAAAGCAAACAGGTTAACAGAAGAGAATATGCTGCTGGGAGAGATAAAACACTTCTGGTGAGAACAATTCAGCTGGTTTATAGCATCTGAACAGTTTTAAAGCATTCTCAAATAAAAACCCTGGCTCTGTGGGAAAGAAAACCCACGGACACCAGCTCGGTGCTTTGGAAACCACAAACAAAGAGTCAAAGGAGTTTTTTCCCCTTTTTAAATTTCAGACATCCTTAATATAGAATCAGATCAAACCATCTTTAAAAACAATAAAGACTTGAAACCACTTGTGAATGGTGCTGTATGTTTTAAAGAAAGTGTCCCCTTTGGGCACAATCTGCAGTGCTCTAATCAAGAGAATGATGGAAGCAGATGCCTTCTGCATGCAAGGCTGTCTTCATTTTAGAGATGTATTTGCTGCTTTAGTTTCTCATCCTACCCACACACACAGGCACAGGCACTGCAGCTGCACCTGCCTCGGGCTGCTTGCAGCAGGATATGCAGTAGGATTTAATTAATTTCTTCTAATTTACAGTACCTAACAATTCCAGAAGGCAACACTAAAAATGTCTATAACCAACACGTATGTAACTGGGAAATGTGAGCTTCCAGCTGCCAAGAAACCTCTTTGGGCAATCTTCACTTCAAGTGTTCATGGGCTATGAACATTTTTGCAGGGAATATATACAATCTTTAGAACTATCCAAGTTGGAAAACCAATTCCAACTTCCTACAACTCTGGGCTGTGTTTTTTCCATAATTCAGAAAGGACTAGGCCCAGAGCTGGCAGTGTGCTGCTACAGCTCCCCAGCTGGAGCCCGCCTCAGCCCCTCACCCTGCTCACAGGGAGCACCCACGTGTGCAGCTGGCTCCTCAAAAGTAACCCAAAAAATAACCCAGCATCACAAAACTCATCACTTGCCTCTTGGAGAAGGCTCCTCCCCCGGGAGCTGTGCCCTCCTCCTTCGGAGTGGCACCATACAGCGAACTGACGGGTGTGGGGCTTTTGCACACCGGGCTCTTTCTGGTGGGGCTCATTCCTGCCGAGCCGTGCTCGAAGGGGCTCTGGTGGGAGCCCCCCTGGAAGGAGGTGGAGCCGCTCTGGGCAGCACAGCCCATCGGGGACGGGCTGGAGCGCGGCGGGCTCGGCTTCTGCACGGGGCTGGGCCGGGGCGAGCGCCGCCGCACCACCACCGACTGCAGCGGGCTCTTGAGGGCAGGGCTGCGCTCCCGGGGGCTCAGCTCCGACACCGACCCTCGGGACGCGGAGCCCGTGCCGTAGCTGCTCACATCTTGCCACGGTTTTGATCCCTCCGATGCCTTGGCATCTTGAGCCCCCGCTCCTGAAAACTGCTGCTCCTTAGACTCGTCTCCTTGGTTATCTCCCGCGGCCTGGGATGCCCGGGCATCCTTGGAGGATGATTTCTTCTCCTTTCCAGATTTACGCTTGGAAGACTCAACCCGACTATGGTTTGAGGACGAGCGGGAAGACGAAGACCTCCTCGAGCGGTCGGAGGATGACTTATCAGAATTCCTGGAATGACTTCTGGACCGTGGGGAAGGAGACCTTCTCTTGGGCGAGCGGGAGCGCGACCTGCCCCTGCGCGGGCTGTAGGCCTGCCGGTAGTTCTGCCAGTTGGATCTGTAATTCCCATATCCTCCTCGGTTGTACTGGCCCCAGGGATAAAACCCTCGGTTTCGCCCACGGAAATAATACGGTCTCCGGTAGCCTCTGTTATGGCCTCTGAAATCACGGTTCTGATAGACTCTTGGGTGGTTCCTTTCTCTGTTGTGAGATGGTGAATAGGATCTTGAACGAGACCTAGAACTGATTAAAAAAATATATTACACAAATATATTATAGTTCTTTTTATAATTTATTTTTTGAGTTTATTCTTCTGCCACAACTTTTTGTTTCAAGATTTATTTTAAAAAGACTTCGAAAAACTCATTTCTAAGCTTTTAAAAGAAATTTCTTTGGTTTACCCTTACCTGATTGAGGGATTACACTTTGCCATGAAAAAACAGCAGTGGAAATAACTTTTACCTGTGATACTGTCAAATATTTGATTTCAGGATTATTGCAGAGACCACGATAAGCACACACGGCTCTCTGTTTTGCTGGGATGAAAATGGCTGCTATCCAGCTTCAGAAAAAGTGACAGATCTCAAGCATCCAGCCCTTAACAGCTCCAGGTCACGGTTATACCTCACCCACAAAGAAGGATTTTTAATGCAAATCACACTACTGTTATTGGAACACACCCCAAATCTCCCCTCTCTTGTCCCAACTTCAGATACACTTTCAATTTCTGATAATCCAGACGAAACCTCACTTCTTTCTTAGCCAAGTTCAATAAATGGCTCCACCCCAAGAGCAGCAGGGCAGCAGTGGTGCGAAGGGCACGCTGCCCTATGGGTTTAAGCTCCCAAAGGTGCATCCCATGGCTCCATCCCAAAGGTGCATCCCATGGCTCCATCCCATGGCTCCATTCCAAGGCTCCAGCCCCAAGGCTCCATCCCATGGCTCCATCCCATGGCTCCATCCCAAAGGTGCATCCCATGGCTCCATCCTCAAGGCTCCATCCCATGGCTCCATCCCCAAGGCTCCATCCCCAAGGCTCCATCCCATGGCATTCCCAGGCAGGGACAGCACTGGGACACCTCCACCAGGCACCGCCAGGTGCCGCTGTGGCCGACCCTGCCCGCATCCACAAAATCCGAATTCCACAAACCCTGGAAAAAGGCAATTCCAGAGGCCAAGTGTCCCAACAGCCTCCCCTATTCAACCGCTGCAGTTGCGTAACTGTTTAAAGGTCCCACTGCAGCTCAGATGCCAGAGTTACAGGAAGGACTGGCCAAACTAGGAAGTTGAAATAGAAAAGAGATTTTTCCGACTGGAATTTTAGTAAATAGCATTCATTGGAGGAGTTTCCACAGCCCTTTCTTGCATTCCGAGCTCTGGCTCTGACACACACGTTGGCCGTGCTCCAATGGACATGAACTTCCTCACACAGACCTCAGTGCTGCTCCTCACCTCTCACATTCCAAACCCCCAGAACCACGGGAGGACAACCTGCTGCTGGAATTCCTACACGGTTAGCACACATGTGCAGCCAGAGATGAACTTTAGTTCTGTTTTAATATCTTCCTCCTACCAAACAGGGCACAGTTTAGCAGGAAACTCTTATTCATACTCCAATCATTGCTAACGAACAGCTTAATGACCATTTTAACAGATTTTTCAATCCTTCAAACAACCAAAAAACTTATCTGAGACACTTCTTCATTCAAACAACAGCAACCAGAAGGAAAAGCAGAGAGGCAGGAGGCAAGGACCAGTTATAACAAGCTCTAGTCCAAGGCATGAGGAACACACAGACGCTCAAATTTCAGACAACTGCTGCATCTGTGATCAATTATCAGCAAGGACCTGTCGTACGATGCTTCCAAAATCTGTTCTAGTGCTTTAGA
This sequence comes from Horornis vulcanius, assembly GCA_013401035.1. Classification (NCBI taxonomy): domain Eukaryota; kingdom Metazoa; phylum Chordata; class Aves; order Passeriformes; family Scotocercidae; genus Horornis; species Horornis vulcanius. The sequence continues at coordinate 11,394 of VZUA01042072.1, forward strand.
GAAGCTGCAGCAGGAAGATTTCACTCCAAAAGTTGCAGAGACTATTTACCAGAAATCTTTTTAGAAAAATACAGTAAAAGTTATGCAGGAAAAGAAACACCAAAAGTGATAATTCCCCCAGCTTTGCCAGCCCCCAGAACTGTTGGCACTGCGCTGCTCCAGGGCTAAATCCCCAGCATTTACAAGAAGTGAGAAATAAAGTCATAAAGAAAGCAGAAGATATTAGGCAGACTCCAACACAGCACTGTAACTTAGAAGAAACAGCAAACCTAGCAAAAGAAGAACAAAACAATTTGTGGTGCATCCTGAAGTTTACAGAAATGGCCTTTTATGCTGAGATCCCACCAGACCTACCTTAGAGCACATCCCAAGGCTAGGCAGGGGGGCTGGGCTGGGCTGACCCCCTCCATTCAGACTCCTTTTTTTTTTTTTTTAAATAAAAGGGAGTTATTTATAAAGCAAAAGTAGCTTCAGCAGCAGCACAGAGGAAGCAATCATGTTTGCACAGGGTGCCTTTTCCTCAACTGCCAAAGTTCCTTCACAGCTAGCAGATATTCCCAAATGAGCACGGATCTTCCAGCATTCCAGTTTCCTCCTGCAAAGGGCTCGGTTGGGCTCAAGTCTCCGCCTCTAATTTAGTTTTGTCATGTCCTTCTTTCTCCAAGTGTACATTCATTAGAGCTTCTGTATTTTTAAAATCTCTAACTGGTAACACTTGCGTGTGTTCACAGCCCAGTGGTTTTCAGAATACGTGTTATTCATATGAGTGAAAAGGCAGGAGAACACCACTACACCCCATCCAACTGCAATGGCTTTGCCAGATGCAGAATGCTTAGCCAGGAGAAAAGGAAAAAACTGACATCCAGGGAAGACACAAGCCTGTAACTGGCCTGCTCAGAAGCAATTCAGGGAGACAGAAACAACTATTAACAAACGTTAATCATTTCTTAAAATTAACTGCAGCAAAATTATTTTTTATCCTACTTCAGGAGGATCTTCCCTATTACCCGGCTCCTGCATGCTGAAGGGAGGGGCAAGGGAATATCAAGAATTGTCCCCACCTTTCACAGCAGTGTCTAAAAGTGATATTAAAACTTGCTTGAATTCACTTCTCAAGTGGGGAAAAGCACATGACATCTGCAAAGACCCCATGAGTCTGGGATCTATTACACTAAAGCCTCCATAAAAAAGACAAAGTCTCAAAAGAAAGATCTTGACTGTGCTGACAAACATCATATTCTCCTAATTTATTTATTTATTCACAATTTATTCTCCTAAGCGATTGCAAACACCCAAACAGCACAGGCTGGCAGGAAACAGCCTGAGACATGGGATGTTATCTGTCCTGGGATCTAATCCAAGTCTTTCCCTGGAAAGGAGCTAAGTGACAAACCACCTGCAAGGGAGGAAAAGCCCCGTTCCAGCCTTTGGCTGCACACACTCACCTCAGCCTGCGCTTCCTTGACCGTGAGATGGAGCGGGACCGGGAGCGGGATTTGGAGAAGGACCGGGAGCGGGACCTCGATCCGGACCTCGAGCGCGAGGAACGGGATCCAGACTTGGATTTGTTAGTTTTAGACATCTTTGCAAGCACCTGTCAGTGCACCTGAGGGAAAGAGGGAAATAGAAGTATTTGAGAAATGAAGCATGTGGTTGGTAGGAGAGGACAGGCAGCACCTGGCAGGCTGACAGACTCCAGGGACGTGAAGCTTAATAAGGCTGGAAATAGGAATGTTTGAAGTGCCTGCTAGGAACAGATGAATGGTGCTGGGCTCAGAACAGAAGGTTTATTTCAGTCTAAAGAGGAAAACTGCAGAAAGAATAAAAGGCTCTAAACCCAGAGTAATCACAAATGAGAGCGTGATAGTTGAAAGCACCAAGTTAATGCAAACCTGGGAAGAGGCAGGGCCACGCCGCTGGCTGAGGCAAGGACACCTCTAAGAGCCAAACTAGCCCATGGAAATGAAAATTCCATGTACTTGCAGCCACATCCCTGGCTGCCCTGGCTGCCATCTGCCACTGCTTTAAAGGACAGGGAAGAAATGAAAAGGCTTACCATCAAAAAAACACACCCCATAAATTTTTATCTAAACTTTCAGAGGCAATCAAAAAAGAGTTGATACTCCAAGACTGAGGAATGTGACCCTATTTGCACAGCTCTGCTCAGGTTCAATCCTGTCCTCTCTGCTTGTGCAGTTCCTGCAGTTGCTGTGATCAGTCACCAGCGTGGATCACCCAGCCAGGAGTTCTGTTGCAGCCAAAATAAATCAGATGTCCTTCCAAATATTCAGAGACAGAAGAGATTACACTGTAGCACTGAATGACTCAAAATAGCCATAATTATGAATTACCTGGGCTATTTTCAGGCATGTATCCAGGTAAAGGTTAGACAGTCCCTTAGAAGATGATTCAGGGAATAATCTGACCACACAAATCTTTCAGTTACACCCTCCCTGATCTGTTCTCCTTTACCAATGAGCAAAATTTGCATTAATTGCATATTTGAAAAGTTACCAACGAACTTCCCACCCAAAATGACTAATGAAAAAGAGGCAGAAATAAAAAGGAACTATGTTAGTACAAAGTTCATATACCCACTGATTAAAAATAGAGACTTTCAGGTACATAAACACAACTGATCAAGTACGGCTGCTGCTGTTATATCCATTTTAAGGAAATTCCAGAGGACTGACTTGCAATGCCTTCACTTTCAGTGGCTCTCCAAAATTACATATATGGTTACCAAAGGCTTCCAGGAAAAACACAATGCCCAGCACAGGAGCAGCTGCTGGGAGAGTGGGTGGTGGTTCATCACCAGAGCTGGGACTTTCTAGAAATGGGAAGTTGGCTTTTATTTAAAAAAAGAAATCACGTTACATGCTCCTGTTCTTCCCTTTAACTATACTAAAGATGTTAGATCAATTCAACTGAAGTATCTGAATATATTCCACATCAGAAAACATGCAGAAAAAATAATAAAATTGATGTTCCTGCTCTATTAGGAAACAATAGATGTTTTTTATCCCCTGTTGCCCCAGGGATGAAGATCAAAAGATACTGAGAATCAAAGTTCGTTCTTGTGTTTGGTCATTTTTCAGGGAAAGAATGTGTGAAAGGATAATTCTTAAGTATTTCCTTTTAATTCACTGAATATGTCTGCTGAACCATTTCCTGCAACACTTCCTACTCTGTTGCCCACAACAATCCAACGCTGAGCATTGGAAACCAAAACATGCAAGAGGAGAAGAAAGAAATGGTAACAGGAACTACTGCAAGATACAGAAGATGTGGCACTAACTCTCAGGAAATCCCAAGAAGACCCCAAAATAGATTTTAAAAATACCACTTTGATCTGTTTAATAGTTTTTGCCTTTCACTTTGATCTACAGCACTTCCCAGCCAAATCACCCTGGTGTGTGCAACGTGTGCCAAACGCTCACATCTTGGATCCTTTATCTCTGCCAACACTTTCAAGTTGATTCATTCCTAACACATGAAGTAACTCCTACTAGGATAGAAACAGAGTTGCTGTGCTCTATCAGCACTTAAAAGGTTAAACAAACTGCACACTGGAGTCACATCAGCTCCCCTGAGTCAACTGCAGTTGTAAACTTACTGTGATACACATTTAGTTTTAAGAATGACTGACTCAGATAAAATATGTTTAGCAAAATACCCTGCTCTGAAAGCATCTGTTCTTATAAGAAAGATTTGATATTTTTTAAATAAAGAGGTGCCTGTAAGTGAAGCAAAGGCAAGCTCTGAGAACAGCAGCAGCTGCTGAGCCCCATTCCTGTTTTTCCCCTGCCCACGGAGCTGTGCCCAGGGCACAGAGCTCCTGGAGATGCTGTGTCTGGCCCTGAGCAGGGACTGCAAGCAGAAACATTTGCACAGTGCTATGGGGACTCATCCTTAACTTGCCCTGCCAGAGTCCCACATCCTTCCTACAGCTACAGAACCCCCCAGCACGGGCTCCTCCTGCACCTGGGAAGGGACAAGGCTGATGCTGCTGCCTGACCCAGATCTCCTCTCCCAGCAGGGAAGCGTGACTGCACACATCTGGAGGGCATGTCATGCTGGAAGCACTGCCAGGGATTTTCAACTTTTGTTTTTTTGATTTGTTTCTTCTGCAGGCCGAGTTCTAAGCTGTCCAGCAGATCGTCCCAAGGAGTGTATCTCCCAGCCAAAAAACATCCGCTGGTTTTGGATGTGATCTGTGTGCTGAGTTCAGAAGTTCTGGTAAGGCATCACCCCCTGGGAAACAGACACCTGACAGCTTGTTCATCTGTCATAAACCCACACTGTACAGAGCAAACTTTGCCTTCTCCATTCCCAAATCCTCAGGGCAATCCAGCAGACCACTGATGGAAACAATAGAGGAGCAAATGCTGCCACTAAAGCACCACGATGGACTTTGCCCAGAAGGCAAACTATTGTTAGGAAACAGTGGCAGGAAAGTTAATGTTTTACCTCCTGACAGAACCCAAAAAAGAAGCACAACTCTGCTCCACTCTGCAGCAATGAAAAAAAGGTCACCATTGAGAGCCTCTCACAGCTATGCACTTCCATGAGCTTCCACAGCTGTGGAATTTAAATGTTCACAATAGTTAAGGAAAAATTTTAAGGCCACTGACTGAAATCACTGCAATGCTCAAGCAAGAAACAGAGCTGGAGGAGGGCACATGGCACAATATGAGATTTAACACTAAGATCAGTGTGACATTTAATAATCTGGCCAGTTATGGTGTCTGGGGGAAGCAGTGCTCTTCTCCCGAAAATCAACAGGATGTCAATCCAAAGATTAGTCAATATACCATTAAAAAACCAAAAATGGGTACTACTTCTTCCAGGACATCCAGGATTTTGTCACTAAATTGTTTTACTTAACCCTTATGTTTTGCAGTTACTTGGGAAGACAAGCCCAAACATTCCACGACACAAGGCAGATTTTTTTTTTCTTCTAAACCTGCTCCATATTTTTTGGACAGCAACATTATCAAGGAAAGCAGAATTTTACCATCAGTATAACTTGCAGCATGCCCAGAAGAGAAGGGCTATAAGAAGGTCTATTACAAATCCAAGACAGGCAGTTTTACCTCCTGTGGAATATTTTATTTGCTGTGCCTACCTGCTTGAGCAGGCTCACACCTTGCACCCTTCTGTCAGATTTCACCGTCTCAGCTTTGCCAATTATGAAATCTGGAAGAAAACCTGAAATGAGACGAAAAAATACTTCATACATGTATTGCTGTATTGCCAACAGAAGTGAACTGGCTGCCCTAAGCTCCTGCTGCACCCAAAAAGTTCATCAGATCCCCAGTGTTTCAGAGAGCACACACCACAGCTGACCACGAATTTTTTCATGGACTTTTATGGAAAATGTAGGTTTTTAAATGATCGTTCATGCTTTCAGAACTTTAAGTCTTCTTCCTTCTTTGCTCCACCTCCCCTGCCCCATCCCACCTGCTGTGACACACATCTGTCAGTGCACCTAAATAACCATAAAAAGAAATCTCAACTTATATCTTACAAACACCTTTGACTTTCAGCCTTTCACAGTAGCAGAGTTTGTCATATCCATCATTTCTTGCTTTCTGATAGAACACTGGGACTTTGGGGTTTTCTTTGCCTATCTCCCAAATACTATTGTAACCACCAAGTTTTGGTACAATCCCACATGCAGAGGTGTCATCCAGAGCGAAATCTGGATTCTCTTTTGGAGAAAAATACTACTGCTGTGTTTAGAGGACTACTACAGAAAAAGGACCAAGTCAACACACAGCAGGCAGGAGTAGCAAACCTTTCTTCCAGATAGCAAAAGGAAATTGGGAAACGTGCTCAATGCTCTCTGCTGAGGTGGAAATCATAGTCCAGGAGTTTCTTACTCCAGAATACTGTAAAGAACATTTCCATGTGCCAAGTCACGGGTCAAATGAAAAACACTGCTGGTTGTCAAAAAGCCTTTTTCCAGGAATTTGTTCCCTGTTTCCAACTGGCCTGTATTACTTTGTGACTCTTTCCATCTTCCACTCCTTTGTTCAAGGTCTTTCAGGCAGCACCCGTTGGGATTTCAGCCCCTCCCCAGCTGCTGCAGAACAGCCCTGCCCAGAGCAGGCAGCTAGCAGGAGCTCCAGCTGAGCCCACTCCATCCCCAGGGCTCAGTGAGGATCCTGCACACGGGGCACCACGGCTGGCCAGCCTGGAGAGGGAAATGCAGCACGCACCTCCCTGCCAAGGCAGCTTTGTGTTCACACCTGAACACAAACCCCAAAAACACCTGGAAACAAGTGACATGGCTTGTGTACATGCCTCAGACACAAGCACAGCGTGGGGAAANATTTGCTCAACACCCTTCATTATCAGGGAAGAAAAAAAAAAATTAATTCTCCTTCTGCCAGCTCTACAATTCCTAATCCCAAACCCCAAAACCCAAACAAGATTAGTTCATTCTGAAAAAAAGGAATAATCCCACAAAACACCTTACAAAGTGTGCTGCGTATAATGAGGCAACAACAATCACTGTGAAAATAAGCTTATAAAGAATTGCAGCTCTCTCCACGTCCCTGAAGTGCAGCAGCAAGTGCAGAGAGCAGACTCATCTTTGTTAGCTCAGAACCCAACTCTTAACACCTCACTTTCTTCTGGATTCTTCCTTTTCAAGCTAATTTTTGGTGCAAGAGCAAACCTTCAGTACGTTCTTGGTATCAACAGACCACTTGAGGGGAAGGGAAAAGCCCCTTGCACAATCCCTACAGCCAGACAGGGAGGAGCAAATTAAAATGTTAATTCTAATAAAATTTCATTGGGGGAACAAAAAGCAGAATGATTTCCCTTCCCAGATCCAGTGCCAGAGTGTTTTCAGAAGATTTATGATACACAGTAAGTAAAACTACAACTACACCTACAGACCTCAGCAAAAAATGACCCAGAAAACACTGCTAAAAAAATGACCAAAAAACCAACCATAAAACAGAGTGTTCTACTGTAAAATGTGCTAAACACACTTGGGGGAAAACATCCAAAATTACTCCGACACAGCAAGAGAAACAAAAATTTGTCAGCAGCAGTTTCAATTTCACTCTAGTCTATGTGCTTTCAAAATTAAGATTTTTCCTTCAAGCACATTTGGGTTTTCACACCATTAAACTAATCCCTAAAGAAGTTTAACCCTGAGCTCCAGCCCTGGGTTTAGGTAATTAAAAGCAGCTTCTATGGAATGGCTGGAAGAGAATTTACAGGTTCTTCTGGAAAGGACTGATTCTGCAGATTGTAGTGCTGAACAATCCCTTTCCAAATGATTTGACCAGCTACAAACCCCAATCAGTGACTTTTCTGAAACTGGCTACTTGAGACATTATTTTACAAATGTTTGAGCTTAAAAAGTCATATGTTGTTATTCAGACAGTTTAGTAACAGGGAGCTCAAGGAAACAATCCAAGAAAAAGCTGATTAGAAATCTGGGTGTGTTTTTGTTACAGAAGCTGGATGGCTGGAAGTTCTGTTAAACACAGAAGAAAACATCCATAATTTTTAAAAAAAAAGGTAAAACCTATTTCATCAGTTTTTTCCTTCCAAATTTACACAGCTTGGGAAAAGCAGAAAGAACAGGTCTTTCCCCAAACTGATGGCTTTCTCACAGCACAGCCCTACTGTTCTGAGCAGCTTTGGGTGCAAACTGATGCTCTGACAACAATTCTGGGGGGCTGGGAATCGTGCCTGGAGTTTTGGAACCCCCACGAGAAGCAAGAAATTTTCCTTAAGAAAATTATTCACAAATCAGTTAACTCAAAGAATTCAAACTTGTGTGTAAGTGAAGTTCTCAGCAAAGGGAGGATGAGCTGTGCCCTCGAGGACGTTTCCATCCTCTCAGGTGTCTGGCAGCTGGAGCCCAGCAGGCTCCACGCATGCTTAAAAAATGGGGAAGTTCTGCTTCCAAATAAACAGCAAATAAAAGAAAAATCGTTTGATTGGGGGCTCCTTGGAATTTCTTCTGCAATACACAGTACAGTTACAGCTAAAACAGAATCTCCTGAGGGATTACAACTCTCCACACCTTTAACCTGTGAAAATACAAATACTCCAGCAAATTTAATTTATAAGCTGAAAAAAAGCAAAACTACTCACATATTCTCAAGCCAGCACTTCATTTATGTCTACCTTAACTGGAATCTCCCTATCTCAGGAGAAAACAAGGAAAAGGATCTCCATGACCTGGCTTAACATTTAAATATCTTTAAATTTTTTTTTTAACTGTGGCATTATTGTAAGGACAAGGCACCAAACCAGGCCATCCCTACACTCTGCCAGCCTTCAAAACAGAGGGAAATGCCTGTCCACAGGAATCCTGTACATATGGAGTAAGTTAATTTGAAAAATGTTTCGTGCTTTGTTCACGTACCTTGTACAAGTGTCCCATCAAATCTGGTTCTAAACGCTGCTTCTTTAGAAGTGATTTACCTAAGTAAAAAAGGGAAAATCAAATTTAAACCAAACCAGACACTGGCAAATCCTCTTATTTTAGCAGGACAAGAAAGGATTCTGATTTCAGCCATTCATCNAAGGACAAGGCACCAAACCAGGCCATCCCTACACTCTGCCAGCCTTCAAAACAGAGGGAAATGCCTGTCCACAGGAATCCTGTACATATGGAGTAAGTTAATTTGAAAAATGTTTCGTGCTTTGTTCACGTACCTTGTACAAGTGTCCCATCAAATCTGGTTCTAAACGCTGCTTCTTTAGAAGTGATTTACCTAAGTAAAAAAGGGAAAATCAAATTTAAACCAAACCAGACACTGGCAAATCCTCTTATTTTAGCAGGACAAGAAAGGATTCTGATTTCAGCCATTCATCCCAGCACTGTTTCCCAGTAAAAAAAGGCCACCAAAATAACCACATCTAATCAGACAGTGCATACACAGGCGTTAAGTTGGGAAACCAACCTCACCCACAGCCCCATAGGAGCAATTACTATAATTATTTCAGGTGTAAATTACGACGTACACGATGCCACCTGGTATCAAATGTCCAGCCCCCTGTTAAGGCACAGGTTAGTTAACATCATTAATGCTGAGCCTCAGTCCCTGGAGGGCTGAATTCCAGCCTGACACCCCACAGTCCCCCATCACCTTCAGTGCTCCCAGAGCAGACACTGCTGGGGCTCCTTGCCCCGCTCTCCT
>VZUA01042074.1:22374-34508 GCA_013401035.1 Horornis vulcanius
AAAAGGAAAAGGAAAAGGAAAAGGAAAAGGAAAAGGAAAGCCTGAGGTCTACTTCCCACCATGCAGGGCAGCAGAGGTGAGGCTGCCAGAGAGCCATCCTGGTTTGCTGTTGGCACGGGTCAGCAGCACAGGGTCCTCCCCTGTGCCACGGACCCAGCGTGAGAGAGGAGCTGCCAGAGCGTCCCACCTGCCTGCTGGGCAGTGGCATCTGAAAGGGACGAGCTGTGAAAAGGGATGGCAATGAAGAATTTGGCTCTTAACCGGAATCTCGAGATTTATGTTGATTGGGAAGTGTCTCAGGTAACTCATTTATGCCAGTGACAGTGAATGGTGATGACTGCTGTTTATTAATGTAAATTTGGCTTAATGGGGAGGCATTCAGCAGGTGCCAAATAACTGCATGGTCAGTTGACTCTGTCAGGTCAAATTAGACTCAAATTATAGGTTTCATTCAAAAAAAAAAAAAAAAAAAAAGTGTTTTCTGGTGCTAAGGCCAGCAGAAAACACTTAAAAAATAAACACAGAAACATTAAGCTTAAAAGAGCCTTTGCAATAACAACATTGGCTTTGCTAAGACTAAGATAATTTTGGTTTACACTTGAAAAGGTCACCAGGGTGGCAGCCACACAATACCATGGCACAAATGCATTTCCTACAATACCTGCAGATAATGTGATATCACAACTTTCGCTGCTCTTCCAGCTACCATGAATGGGTCCAGAAGGGACTGAAAGTCAAGCACCAGGCAAACAAATTACACTGTCTGGTCTCTGTTGTTTTAGATCAGTTGCAAACTAGGAAGATAGAGCAGCCTGGAAATGCTGTGCAATCTGAGCTCTTGCAGTGGCCTTTAGGAGCAGGCAGCAGGAGTGGCACATGCAACCATGGCCCTACCTCAGCCCCTTGGCTTCCTTCCAGTCTATACTTTACTCCAGTGCACATGCAAGAGCACAACGAGAAATGGCTCTTCTGGTTATGAAAACCAGGTTTGGGATTGTCCCAGATGCTGCAATTCTGGCCCCACCAGAGTATTGCTTGGATATGAGAAGAACACTGTCTATTCCTCAGATGGTCATGTTTATTGTCAGGCACTTTAAAATCAATGAGGAGGCTATTTAATAGCACAAGTAAGTAGATAGCTCAATTTGCCTTATAAGAGGGGTTTTCTTTTTTTTTTTGGTAGCTGAAGAGTACTCACTATTTTGCAACAGCTACTCCTTCATAGCAGACACCCTGTTTGGAAGACATAGTATTTTTCCCCTAACTGGTTCAAACAAAGCGAGTCTCTTCATACTCATGTGAAATTGCTGACCCTTCCCAAATGATTCCAGGGCAGACGTGATGCAAGCCAAAGCTGGCAGCAGCACCATCATCACTGCTGGTATTTCAGCAGCAAGGTAGGTACTGACAGAGCACAAGAGGGTCTCTGGCTTTTATAACTCAGCAATTAGAATTGAAGTAGATTATAGATGAGAGAGTCTCTTGTCAAGGATATGAATGTTATCCTTGACCAGTATTGCAAACGTGTAAGAGAATTCTGCTTATAGATGATAATCTAAAAAATCTGAAGCTAATAGAGTGTGTGTGAAAATTAAGGCAGGGGAGAATTTAAGAGGAAGGTAAGGAAAGATGAAGGAACAGAGGAAGAAAATGAAACACAAAAAGAAAAAATATTTTTTAATTTATTAATTTTGTGTAAGAAAATAAGCCTTTTCAGCCACAGAATAGTTTTAACACTTATTTGTCATAGTATACGTCATCAAGGAGTAGAGGAACTTCAATTTAATCTGAAACACTTAATAAAGGTACCAGCATAAATAGCTATTTTAAAGTAGTTCTTAAATCTGTGGACCATATTTTATGCTTACCTACCCTACATAGATTGAGTCCACCTGCTGAGATAAATTCTTCATGAAAAGATACTTGAAGGATAATAAATCCTCTTTCTTCTTCAGTGATACATTAGGTGTAAGATGACTATAATTTCTATTTGTAAGGATTCTTGCTCAAAGAATTCCTTCTTCCAGAAGAGTATAAACAAAAGTGTAGGAAAAAATTAGACCAAGGCGTGAAAAAAAGATGTAATCATAACAATATTGTATATTTTTCTATTGTTCTGATTGTTCTTGGGGGAGAGAGAGTGAGAGAGCAAAAGAGAAGAAAACACAACTACTAGCCTCTAAAACTTGCAGGAAATTAATAACAGCATCTGTGGGGTTTTTCTATAATAGTGAAATTTTCCCTGCTGTTCTGAAAATAAGAAGAGCATAAAGCAACAGAACATCAGTTGGTGTAAATCATCATAGCTCCAATAAAAGGCTTTTTTCCCCCCCAATAATTTTAATAGGGAAAAATATACTTACATTGATCCAGTTCTGGACAATATTTGGAATGTATGTGCAGTACACATTTTTATTTTTAATACAATTTTTGCAGCATCAATCACTGGTATCTTTGAGGGGCTCAGAAATCTTGTCTCCTTCCCTTTCTGACACAAATCTGGCAGAAATGGGAGCAAAAATTGGTGATGGTGAAAAGAGGTAGAGAGCAAAGGGCTGGGCAAACAGAGAACTTAATGGGCATTGAGATTTGGGCTGATACTTAGGGGACTGGGATGAAGCTGAAAGTGCCACATGCTGCCTGGATACTGTCATGCTGTACACAGCAAGACCTCTGGCAAAACATGCCCAGAAGGTGCCTAAACTCCTGGTGGAGCCATCAAGCTCTCAGCTCAGGGCAGGATGATGGGCAGGAATGCAGAGCCCTGCCTGAGCCAGGCACTCAGCCTGCAGGTGTCCAGCCAGGTAGGGGGGAGAGGGGACACAGCCAGGCCTCTCAGAGCGGGGCTTGCTGCTCGCTGCCCCTCTGAACCAGAGGCATTCCTCTTGCTGATGACTGCCAGGGCTCCTGCCAGAAAGAAAACACCACAGAGAAACAGATATGGCACAAATATATCTGCAAGAACCAATTTTTCTACCTGTCTCATATAAAGGACAGGGCAAGAAATAGCACTCTGTATCTCTGCCTCAGTTTTCATTATCGGGATAATTTCCACTCATGATAGTGGGGACATCCTCACCTCTGACATGCCAAGCTGCTTTATCCAGCTCTCCTCTCACACAGCAAATGCTTCCACCCACTGCCTTTGCACCTGGCTTTCCAACCTGTGGTTTTACAAGAGATTGTCTAACATTGCCCCAGTTTTTAATTTCCCCAGCTTTTTTCTGCCATTGAAATAAATCCAGACTGAAAGATGCAAACGAAGAATGAGTAACCATTGCTAAGGCATGCTAGAAAAATCATAGCTAGAAAGGCCATAAATTCCATATTTACAATGCCAGCTATTCACAGCATGGCTCTATTGAATCACTGCACGTGTGCTTTTAAAGTCCATAGACTTCTGGAAGGATGCTATTTGCATGAATCACAGGTTTCAGTGTGAGCTGGTTGGTACCTCCTGTTCACAGTACTGGGGGGAGGATTGCTGGAAATATCACCAGCAAACCTTCAATTGTCCACCTGACCTAAAGAAAGCAAGAGGGTGTGCTTCTGGAGGGCTTTCTTTTTTTAATCCTGAGGTAAGGGAGGGAGAGTATGTCCAATTACAGCAGTTGGACAGGAACTTCATGCTAGGGATGAAGCCAGGATGGTGCTGGACTGGAGTGACTGTGGATGCGGATTTGCTGAGAAGTGAGATGGAAAAAAGGGGCCTTTTGTGGGAATGCAAGGACCTTCAGAGGAAGGTGAGCCAAAGGAAAATGTCCCACATTTCTGATTCCATATCAGCTGTTTGGGAGTGTGAGTGGATTATTTTCCATGGGTAAAAACTTTTGTGCAATGTTCCAGAATTGAAAGGTTTCTTAAGAAAAGGAGGAGAAAAAGGCTGATGAGCTCCTTGAAACCACTGTTCTCGTCAGTATGCTGTATTTAAAAAATATATTTGGATGTAAATTTTTGCATTTGCAGGGACATATGTAAACCACTGAATTTAACTGTATAATTTCTTACTTCTTGACTCTTGCCTTGAATCTCTGCCCTGTTTTATCTTTCTTTTACCAGTGGTATTGTTATTTTACTGTGTTTACAAAAATATTTTTGAGAGGATTTTTTTTTAAAAAATAATTTTCCTGAATTCATTGTATGTGTGATGGCTCTGTGTATGTGTGTGTGATTTCAACATACAAGAGCCATACTTGAGAAGCTGTTCTCTATCTGATAACATAAATCCAGGAAATTTTGAAGCACAGAAAGGGAATAGGACTCGCTGGGTTTCGCAGTGGCCCCAATCATACAAACAGCAGTGTGCAGGAAAATTCTTCATTTGAAAACAGGTCTTCAGTGAGCTTTCATGAAGATTAAGGAGCCTGCCTAAGTGGTTGCAGGATTGTGGTTACATCTTGGAAGGAGGGTGACCTGGCATAAGTCATGAAAGACACTGCACCAAATGATTCCCTCAGACACTCCTCTAAATGAATTCAATAGGATCTGAATCTGTGGCTTACAGCTTATAGTCAAGGAAATCAGTATTTCAAACATAATTGAGAAAGATGATTGTCAGCACAGCACAAAATTATTTTCTTCTCAGAGCGCAGCTCCAAAAATTAAAGTAAAATAATCTGCATTTACTTACAGTAATAGATGGAGAGATTAAGGAGGTTTTATTTGATTTTTAAAGACTTTATTGTTTATTTGTCCAGAATAGCTCAAGTTATTTCAAATTTATTCAGGACTAGAAATAAATAGAGAAGTTCTGTTCAGAAAGAAGAAGCAATAGAAAGTGTACAAGACCAGGAATTATACTGAGCAGAGTGAGCTGTCACTGAGGGCGATGAATCAAGAGTGATAACGCTCCATGAGAGGAGGAAATGCTGAGCAGAGAGATAAAACCTGAAAATGGTGTCATAGGGTCAGGGTTATGCAACAAAATCAGAAAGCTTCTGTATGCCGTAATAGCACAAATACATAAATATTTCTCTATATTCAAGCAGTTGTAAACTTCCCAGAATTGTAACTTAAGTGCCCAGTAAAACCTTATTATACTTTATTATACTTATTGCCCAAATGAAAATTCTGGCAATACAGTGACAAAACAGTTCAAGTAAATCTCATTTGCATATATTAACCTTCTTCCCTAAGGCAGAAAGCCTTGAGTTGGTCCCTAAATTTACACATTTGAGTTACAGAAAGAGCCTAATTGCCAAAGGCACCCTAAGTAACCAAGTGGAAACAGACACATTTCCATAGAGTGGCTGAGATCTCAAGGGACAAATTACGTTTGGGAGGGTCTCTCCCTTCCCTCAACAATCCACAGTGAGCCAGGAGTAGCCTTATTTTAGGCTTCTCTGTAAAATCTTCATCGTGGCACAAAATGCCTAATCCTCCCTGGAATCTCTCCTTCAGGAAAGCAAAAGCCAAAAGGCACATGGCTGGTCACAGCACCTCAAAAAAAGTTGCAAGTGTTAATAGAGTCTCACCTGAGAGGAAACTTGTTTGACTGATAGAAAAACATACATACTAAAAAATAAACTACATTTTTATATTTTTTCCAATCTTGGATTAATGCCTACTCAGGAAAATAATAACTATTTTAGATGGAGCTTACAGAGAGTGGATAGAATTGCATAATTCTCATTCAGATAGGAATTCCTTAAATTTACATAATTTTCTATCTCTGTATTCTGACCTTATCAACACTATTATTAGCCTGATTGGGAAAGGGTAGTGGCGCTGCTGCTGAGTCCAAATCAGCATCAGCTTCTGCTTTGCCTCATGGTATGTATGACTTCATGGTATTGTTCCAATAAGAACTGAGACTTCAGCCAGTCTTAACTATTGCTGTACTAATTTTAAAGTTTTAAGGCTTGCATACTGTATGATAAGTTGTCAGGTTTTTGGGGAGGCCTCTACTCAAGACAGGAGTCAAGTCTAATCCTGAAATATTCATGATTGTCTCTGCTGCTTGGCTAAACTGTAAGTGGTAAAAAGTCTGCAGGAGATATAGCCCCAATTCAAATGTCCACCACAGATGAAACCTTTGCCTGTAGGAAACTAAGAAATATTCCTCTTACAAAGAGGCAGAACTGTTAGTGGGAAAACAAGAAACTGGCTGCAATGTGTGAAGAAAATGTTACTGAATATCTTTGGTAAATGGTGCCACCAATCTCATAGCTCTTAGATGGACAGGACAGAGATGCAGACTTTTTACAAACAAACTCTTTTAGAAATGACTGAACAGAGGCAAACATCCGACTTCTCCCACAATATCTAAAGGATGGCATGGACAGAGCTAAATTAATTTAGGAGAGGAAGTGCCATTGTTTTTTTAAGGGATGCTGATGAGCCAAAGGCTTAGTTTCATCTCCTGACCTCGTTGCGTTACTCTGTTCAGCAGTATCTAATCCCTTAATGATTTATCTCCTTATCCCAGTCCTACAGAATTTTGCTTTTAAATTTGCAATAATTAAATGTTTGTTCTTTTCTAACTCAGCGAATAATGTTCTGCAACTTAATACTTTTGCCTAGAAGACAGTCCCATAGTGTCTGGGGTTTATACTATCAAATCCAACCATGGAACTGGCAGGTGTAGTTTTGAGTTGATTTCTCTGAGGATTCTATTTCTCAGGCCACAGATGCAGATACACTCCCATACCTTGTGAAAGGATTCCAGGATCACTTTTTTAGGTAAAGCAACTTGTCATTCCCCTAAAGAACATATTTTCAGAAGGCTGTAAAACCTCATAGACAGTTTAATGAAATTTAATTGTTCTAAAGCAAGGATTATTGTTATATGGTTTTCTGTGTTTTGTGGAAAACATTAAGTGGGTTACCATAAATGTCTTTTACTGAGTTATGTGGGCCAGCAGAAGAGTAACCTGCTAAGATGCCTTTTTCACTGCATGTCAGTACACTTAATAAAGCTGCTAAAATCCACTTTGTTCATGGCAAAAGATTGTCTCCTTGGCACAATGCAGATTAGAAATGGGTGGTCATCCAGGCTCTGGACGACACTTTTAGGGGTTACTATAAAGCTGTTGGTGAGAAAGGTTCTACTTTACCCAGAAAGCTGTTTCCAGGTGTTGGTTTGGGGCTTTGCCTCTCGCATTTATTTCTGCAGTGGAGTCAGCATCCATGTGAATTGAAGACCACAGACACTGTACTGCCAGCTTTGGAAGCACGCTCCATGGTCAGCAAAGGACATCTGAAACCTGGGTAAACATTTTCTTCGGAATGATGTCCAGTTTAATGTAGACCCTGAATCAAGTAAGCTCTCAAGATAAGTCATCACAACTCTAGTTGCACGTGTTTTGACCTCAGTATTCCCTGGTTTCCATTCTACTGGATTTGTCAGTGGTTTGTATCTGGAAAGTTAGCATGAATATTCATTGCCTTTTTTTTTTCTTCTCCCTAACTAATAATGCGTTCCACAGCAAGAGCTTACAGTAGGGCATGATAACCAGAGAGCTTCACATTGAAAAGAAATGAATTATCCATACAGAAAAGCATTCTGCCTAGCCATATATAGACCTTATGTTCGCTATTGTGTGGTTTTGGTGTTAAATCTTATTTGTGGACTTGAAGTGACTTTTCTTCTTTATATGTCTTTAGGTTTGTGCTATTTAAGCCCTGAGTGATTGCTCCTAACTGACTCTCTCCCTTCCCCCTCCTTTTTCCTTTATACAACAAAAACAAGGTCTTTGCATTAAGAATAAGATTGACCACAGGCTACTTTAACATGCCTCAGCAGCCACTGTCTCTCCCCTTTACTTCCTGTCATGTATCCATTTCTACTCATGTGAATCAATCATACCTCTCATTTATAAAATATGGCAGCAATATATAAAAAACTAATATAATAATTAAAGGAAATACTATTGAAAGGTCTAAAGAAAAATTATTCTTAAAAATCAAATGTTCAGTCCAGTTAAAGCATTGTGCATGTTCCTTGGAGAGGGTCTTCAGTACTATGTATCTCATGGGTGTCATTGGATGTAATTGTTGCCATGCTAAATATTCATGTATGAATAGTCTGGAATAAATTCTCTTGTAAATTGACAGAGGGCAAGTTAGAACTGTCCTTGAGTCTCTCATCTGAATCCTCATTTTTGAAAAACTGTCTCGTTTGCATGTGTGTGTGTGTACTTGGTTAAATTAAACAGGGAAAGCTGCTTTCTTTCTGAAACACTCTGCTGCTTCTATCACCTGTTACTAGCACTGGTTATTTATATCAGCTCAATTTTGTGGGGTAGAAACTGGTTTAAAGCAATTTATAACTGGCAGTAGTTCTTTGAGTTGTGCTTGTTGTCCCCACCTGACAGCAGAGTGGGGTCTGCCAGGAGGACTGTAAACACATGCAGCAAGGCAACCTCTGTGGTGTGGTACTCACCATCTGAGTCAGAGAGAACGTGGCCAGGCTCACCCAGGAAGGTTTCAGCAGACACTGAAACTGAACCCATATCTCCTACCCTGGGGGGTTTAATCACGAGTCATCCACCTAATACTCTGACACAAATATTTTGGATACAAATGTTGACAGTCACAGCAGAGTATTATTCTTTCCGGTATCCAACCTTCTCTACCAGGTGTTGTCAGTCTTTGTTTATGGGTTATGGGGTCTGGATTCATATCTTTTCCCTGTTCTGGTGTTGTACAACCTGGAATTCTTCTCATCCCATCTTTGTTTTTCCTTTCTCCTAAAGACCTGCATAATTAAGTTTGGTTTGATTTTTTTCTTTTCCTTCTGTATGAGTATTGTTAATTTTGATATTTTATTCAATGGAGAGAAAAAAGTGAGTGTTCACACTCCTCTGCGTGATGAACACTGACACTATCAAGGCTTCTTCATTTCTGTCTTTCCCAGGTCTAGTTACTTGCCCACAGTTCTTCCACAGATTTGAACTGTGCTCTGAGCACCTCAGCTCCCTCCTCTGGCCCCTGCTCCCTGTGTCTGCATGCACAGGGTCACTGCTAGATGTCTTTGTTGGGGCAAGGTGGCCCCTGGTGACTTGCCTGGGTGCAAGGACCTGTGTCAGGCTGCCTGATCCTGATGCTGCCTTGATCCTTTCTGTGTCAGTTTGGTGTTTTTAGGATTGTATCTGTGGCAGCTGGAGTCCAGCTGCCCACCAAAGCTGCTCTGCCACTCCCATCCTCAACTGCAGAGGGGAGAGAAAATTTCATGAATGGTTCATGAGTTGAGATAAAGACAGGGAGAAGTCACTCACTGATTACTATCATGGACAAAACAGACTTGACTTAATTGAATTTATTACCAATCAAATCAGGGCAGGATAATAAGAAGTAAAATGGTTATTAAAAACACCTTCCCCCGCCCCTCTCTCCTTCCCAGAGTTAACTTTATTCCCAATTCTCTGCCTTCTCCCCTCTCAGTGGGGCAGAGGAATGGAAGTTATGGTCAGTTCATTACATGTTTTTTTTCTGCAGATGCTTCCTCCTCAGAAGTCTTTCCCCTGCTTCAGTGTGGGCTTCCTCACACAGGACACAGTCCTCCATGAACTTCTCCAATGAGAGTCCTTCCCACAGGATGCAGTTCTTCATGAACTGCTACAGCATGGTCTCTTTTCTTTACCCCTCTGTGAAGTCCTTCAGAAACAGGCTGCTCTGGAGTGGGTTCCCCTTGGGGTCACAGCTTTCTTTTGGGCATCCACCTGCTCTGGGTGGGGCTCCTCTGGGGGCTGTGGTGGGTCTCTGTGGAGTGCCCCCCAGGGACTGCAGCCATCTCTGTTGATCTTCATGGGCTGCAGGAGCACAGCTGCTTCACCAGGGTCTGCACCATGGACTGCAGGGGCAGCACACTCCAGCACCTGGAGCCCTTCCTCCCACTTCTTCTCCATTGTCCTGAGTGCCTACAGAGCTGTTCCTCTCATATATTCTTAATTCTCTCTTCTTCTGGCCACAATTACTTCTGTGCAGTAATTTCTCTTTTTTTCCCTCTTCCTAAATATGTTGTCACAGACCTTCACAATGCTTTCAATTGCTCTCAGCAGCAGTAACACACAATCCTCTGCAGACATTGAATTACTGGTGCCTTTTAGCCAAAACCAACACATGCTTGTGCTGCTGCAGAGAACCACAATCAAACAATCCCCAAAATTTGTCTTCCTGTCCAGTGGACAAGCTGGTTTAAGGGCAGGACCTCTATGCCAGCCAAGGAACAGGTAGAAACCTTTGTGGTGGCAGAGCGGCATTTTGCAGACCCCGTACTGAAACCAAAGGGTTTCTGTGCAGATGCTGTGTGGTTTGGTTGGCATCCATGAGGAGGAAGATAGAAAATAATAGTGTGCTATGCTTTCTTATGCATATGTATTTGGACAGGTCACAGTTTAGCTTGAAAATTTGAACTAGGCAAAAAGTACTTAATCAAATTCATAACCACAGTTGTACAACAAGGCCATGATATCTCAAGGGATGTGGCTGTAAACTTTTGAAAGTGAACTTCCAGGCCATTTGAGCCGGTGGGAGAATCAGCAGGACACCCAGGCTAGGAGTGGGCAGCAGGAGCTGGATGTAGGACACACTGATCACCCTGTCAGGAGAGAGAAATCGCCTCTTTTCACTCCCTCCTGTTGCCCAGTGTGCTGCATAGTGGCATGTACTGGCAGGAACTTGCTTTGTTGGTGAGGGAAACTGCCTCTGCTGCTGCTCAGATGAAATCCTGCATGGGGCTGAGTCTGGGGCAGACAGGCAGCCTTTGTGCTCATGGGGCTCCATCCTTGGAAATGAAGGCAACATGCCAGACATATTAGGTCTAAAAATCTGAAAATTCCAAAATTCTAAAAAACTTCCCTCTGGTCCTAAAGAGGAAGAACAAAATGATGCTGCATTTCTCAGGGTGAGGTGAGGGCTGTGTCCTGACAGAGAGACTGGCAAGGCTTTTGGGGCCAGGAGCAGAGGGACCGGTGCTGGCTGGAACGTGCAGTTAGCAGCACAGACACACTTTGCTCTGGAGGTGAGGTGGCAAGATATATTTTTTTAATTATTGTGCTGTGTACACATTATGAAACCATTATAGAACCAAAGTATATAAAATTCCAAATTGCAAATACCAGCTTATACAAAAGGGTAATAAAATAAATAATACATTAACTAGCTTCAGTACTTTGCATTCATAGACAGTAATGGAACCATATACATCAGAGGCCATAAAAATGCATACATTAAACAGGGTGCACAGTGGTAACTGAGGGTTCATCTCGATACTTCCTGACTGCATGAGAGTCTATTAGTGCTGGGGGATGGGAACTCTATTTGCTACTTAAGCAATTATTGATTGAGAGAGGGAAATACAAACCTCACAGACCAGGCTGGTAGGAAAAAGGGTGAGAACTCACCTTGACACAACACATTAACACTGTAAACAAAGTGGACTTTGAAGGTTATTATGTGCTGTAGAGCAGGATTTGTCTTTGTGTGAGACACCAACAGAGAGGACTGCACTGTGATTGCACAGATGGAACAGCAGAACACCCTGCATGTGCAAGGAGTTGTTCTCATCAATGGTCATTCTACAGATTTTGATAGGGGAAAAATTTTGCTCTAGAAATAAACATCCTCTAATTCAGGAAAAATATGGGGCAATATCCTTCTCTGGCTCCTGTACAGGTGGCAGCACTGGTGTAGCTCAGGTAGCCTTTGTCAGAGAGGGCTGTGTGGTACCTTTGTATGCGCCAGAGTTAGGTCTGGCTGAGTTTAGACTGGAGTGCTCTTCTCCCATGGCCATGGATGTGTTTATTCATGTCACTGCATTATAACAGATTTTCCTGGAATCTGCATGATGCAGGGAACATCTAAGTTTCTGCATCTACAAAGGAGAACAGAATACTTGGTCAAGGACCTAAGATCCAACCCCACCTCATTTCAGGCAAGAATCCTTTCCACTCTGTCTTGTTCTCTCTGCTGAAGCCCCTTTATTTCTGTGTACATGGTGTTGTGACCCCGAGAAATAGCAGTGTGCAAATGCTGTGCTGCAGAACCCTTGCTCTTCGAATAGTCCCTCTATGGGAGAGTTTGGCATGCTAGTGTCTCTGCATCAAATGGCTTACAGGAGTGGCCTACTTGGAAAATTTGGGGAATCTTATGAACGGAAAGAAACTAAAAAAAAAAACCAAAAACCAACCAAA